>CM040126.1:335290649-335423149 GCA_022559845.1 Amorphophallus konjac | reverse complement strand
ACCTACCAACAGCTTGTATTATCTCATGTGTGTGTGTTCAGGGGAGACTACCTACCAATAGTGTGTGTGTGTGTGTGTGTGTGTGTGTGTGTGTGTGTGTTTGTGTGTGTGTGTGTGTGTGTGTGTGTGTGTGTGTGTGTGTGTGTGTGTGTGTGTGTGTGTGTGTGTGTGTGTGTGTGTGTGTGTGTGTGCAGGGGACACAGCCGGCACCTTGTATTATCTCATATGTGTGTGTGTGCAAGAGACTACCTACCAACAGCTTGTATTATCTCATGTATGTGTGTTCAGGGGAGACTACCTACCAATAGTGTGTGTGTGTGTGTGTGTGTGTGTGTGTGTGTGTGTGTGTGTGTGTGTGTGTGTGTGTGTGTGTGTGTGTGTGTGTGTGTGTGTGTGTGTGTGTGTGTGTGTGTGTGTGTGTGTGTGTGTGTGTTCAGTGTGTGTGCCAGCTGAGTGTGTGTGTGTGTGCATGGGACACAGCCGAGTGTATGTGTGTGTGTGTTCAGTCACTCGTACCAGCTGAGTGTACGTAGCTGAGTGTGTGTGTGTGCATGGGACACAGCTGAGTGTATGTGTGTGTATGTTCAGTCACCCGTACCAGCTGTGTGTGTGTGTGTGTGTGTGTGTGTGTGTGTGTGTGTGTGTGTGTGTGTGTGTGTGTGTGTGTGTGTGTGTGTGTGTGTGTGTGTGTGTGTGTGTGTGTGTGTGTGTGTGTGTGTGTGTGTGTGTGTGTGTGTGTGTGTGTGTGTGTGTGTGATGTGCAGGGGACACAGCCGACGTGTGTGTTCAGTGTGTGTGTGTGTGTGTGTGTGTGTGTGTGTGTGTGTGTGTGTGTGTGTGTGTGTGTGTGTGTGTGTGTGTGTGTGTGTGTGTGTGTGTGTGTGTGTGTGTGTGATGTGCAGGGGACACAGCCGACGTGTGTGTTCAGTGTGTGTGTGTTCAGGAGAGATTACGTAACAATTGTGTGTGTGTGTGTGCAGGGGTTGGTAGTTGTTCCAACGTAATTTTTGCACATTGTAAATTTAAAGATATATTAATAAAAATATTTTTTTAACTAGTTTCATTGATAGAAGGGAATAAACATACAAATCATCATTTTTTATTATTTTTCTTCTTTTATCTGAATATAAAATTTAACAATATTAATAATCATGATTAAGATATCATGGACATTAATTAGTATTATAAATAAAGCAAAATGTCTTAATAATTATATTTATGATGATCATAATTTATCTAATCACAATCATTATGTAAATTTAATTATGTTTGTCATTAGTCATAATCATATTTGTTAATATTTATTAAGTATAAGTTGAAATTTGTAAAAAAATTATTTAAGTCGTCTTAATCCCTATCAAATGAAGAATAACATCACATATTTTAACCCAAGATAACATGGGCAAAATTGTCTATTTATACCCCTATTCTCATTCTTATCCTTATTTTTACCAAACGAGTAATAGGAATACACACATACTTATCCCCTCGCATACCAAACGCATACGAGAATAAGAATAGGAATAAATTAATCTAGAATGACTTACGCCTATTCTCATCACTCTTTATCCCGATACCAAACATAACCTAATGGTCAACCGCGCGACGCTGACCCGGAATCAGACGCCGTCGCACCTATAGGTGACGCGCTTGCATTGACCTAAGCCCGAGGTTAAAGCAAGAAGCCATCAAGGTGGTAGATAGAGGTCTTGACCAGCCAGAAACACCGAGACTCCTTCGCGGCGATGGCTTTTACTTTTCGAAGTAGACAATTATATGTGTGTTTTGCTAAAACGATGTTGCTTGCCTTAGAAGGGCGCGCCTCTCAGGATTTCCGTTGAGCTTTCATCTTTGAGGGGAGAAAGAAGAGTAATGGGGTAAACCTTCCGAGAGGACCGGCAAAACCGTTAACCCGACGAGCTAACCGGGACCTACTCGACCTTTCCCTTTTGAGTGACTTTGGACCGATCCTCGAACAGAATTACGTTGCCCTTTTGTGGAATTTAGCCTTCGTTTTGAGGGGGTTTCACTTGTTGAAATCAGGCACGGTCACGACTAGACTTTTATTTGACCCCTTTTTTTTCTTTTTTCTCTTTTTTTTTCGAGGGAGCCGTAACAATTGGATATGTTGAAATCCTTCTTATATGCCTGCGGGGACACTGCCCACTTCTCGTGCTCTGACTCAAGTTCGAGGAGATGAATCCTACTCTCGCCTTCAGGGTAATGTATTTCGGTTCTCTTATGCTCAGTGTTTTAAGGGCGCCGGCTGTCTCATTGGGTCGAGAAAGAAGAGAACAAAGATTACGGCTTTTCTGGAGACCGTCGAGTACAGCCCCATAATAGGTAATACCACCAACTTTCTTGGCTAAAACACCTGCGTGTGTGCATGTTGCCTTCTTTTAATGGGCATAAGCCGTCATGACCGGACAGGAATCTCCACGGTTCTGGCAGACCAAGACCCGAGACCTACCGAACCTTAAGGGGTCCTATCTTAATATGAAGGATAAATGCAAAGGCTTGACTGCATGATGATCACCGGGCATTAGTTTTTTTTTTCTTTTTTTTCTTTTTTCTTTTTTTTGAAAGTGTTCCCTCGAGTTCCGTTTCGTTTGATCCCAAAAGTAGGGTGTGGGAGTGTACGGAGGTTAACCTTGAGTTAGACCACAAAGACCGAAGAGTGAATTTTCAGCTCCGATGGTCCTCGTACCATGCCAGTTGTTACACCTATCTAAGGGTAGTATTTCTTAAGATAAAGCCCGTTCCAAAGGTGGGATAACCTGGCCCCTTCAGCATTGACTAGCTTATAGGCGTTGCCGGGGTACACAGCTCGAACCACATATGGTCCTTCCCAATTGGGTTGGAGTTTAGAACGCGGCCCTCCAGGTTTGACAAAAATTCTTTTTATTACCATCTCACCGACTTTGAATTTTCTCTCAATGACTTTCTTTTGGTAAAAACGAGCGAGTCTATTTTGATAAACACGTGCATGCTCGATGGTGGCCAGCCGCTTCTCGTCTAAGAGTTCCAACTGAGCAAGGAGCGAATCACGACGTTCGTCGAGGGGAAATTCCTCATCCAATTGTACCCTGAGAGAAGGAATCAGAGTCTCGTACGGGACTACCGCTTCCATCCCATAAGTAAGGGCAAACGGGGTTTGCCCGGTGGGAGTACGGATTGAGGTGCGGTAGGCCCATAGAGCTTCGATAAGCTTTTCTGGCCAGTCTGAAAACTTACTAGACTCGCAGGTTTTCTTAATGATTTTGATCAATGTTTTGTTGGTGGCCTCTGCCTGGCCATTACCTTGTGGGTAATAAGGTGATGAATGATGTAATGCAATTGCGTACCTTTTGCAGAGATCCTGAAGGTCCTGAGAGATGAACTGTGGCCCATTGTCGGTGACGATTGTGCTTGGGATGCCGAACCTGGTGAGGATGTTCTTCATGATGAACTTGCAGACTGTTGACGCCTTGATTTTCGTGTAGGCTTCGGCTTCGGCCCATTTGGTGAAGTACTCCGTCACAGTAAGGATGAAGGATTTCTGCTTGGTGAGAGAGTTGGGATCACCTAGGGGACCAATGATGTCAAACGCCCACATGGAGAAAGGCCATGGGGAGGATACTGGATGAAGTGAGGAAGATGGCGAATGAATCTTATCGGCGTGAAGCTGACACTTGACACATCTACGGACATAGATAGCACAATCCTCTTCCATAGTGGGCCAGTAAAAGCCTTGCCGAATGATCTTCTTAGCGAGCATTTGGCTATTTACATGGCCACCGCACACACCTGAGTGTGCTTCCTCTATGCATATCCAGACCTCATTGTAGTTAAGACATCTTAATAGAACACCAGTAAGGCTCCTTATATAGAGTAGACCTCCAACCAATGTGTATTTCTGGGCCACCCTTCTTATGGCTTTCTTATCCTCTGTGGTGGCTCCCTTAGGATAAGACTGATCTTTGCAATATTTGGCGATTTCATAGAACCAAGGTTTCTCCTCGTCAGCCAGTTCTTCTTCAAATTCTGCCAACATGATTTCCCTCTTCTCAAGAATTTCCCCTTTCTGAAGCTTCCGTAGGACTCTTTCTTTGATTCTTAAAAGGTAAGGGTCCTGAACAGCAGGAACGAGGCGCTTGTAGATGGTGATGGATTCATACCATGCACCTAGAGGGAATTTAAAAGATGACGCCAAGGAGGCGAGGGCATCGGCCAGAATGTTCTATTCGCGAGGAACATGGATAAAGATTAGCTTGGTGAATAATTTGGCATAAGCGGAGACCAGCTCTTGATAAGGCTTGAGCTTGGGATCAAGAGTGCGATATTTGGTAAGCACCTGGCGGAGAATGAGTTGACTATCGCCCACGACTCACAATTCGGTGATATAGAAAGAATGGGCTAGTTTCAGACCAGCTAGAAGAGCCTCGTATTCAGCAATGTTATTGGTAACTGGGAATGCGAGATGAAATGCCTCTGGGATGGTAACGCCCTCGGGCGTTAGAAGGACAATGCCAATACCCTTTCCTTGAGAATTCAGAGCTCCATCAAAATATAATGTCCACATTGGCTCATCAGATTGGGTGATGGACATTAATTAGTTCCTCATCTGGAAACTCTGATTGGACAAGATTGAACTTGGGAAGAGGATGGTGAGCGAGATTCTCGGCTATAGCATAGCCTTTAATTGCCTTTTGCTAGATGTAGGTGATGTCAAATTGAGATAGGAAACTCTGCCAGTGTGCTAGCCTATCAGTAAGGACAGATTTCTCTAGGAGGAAATTGATAGGGTTCATGCGAGCAATCAAATGGACCTCATGGGCCAAGAAGTAGTGCTTCAATTTTTGCACTACCCAAACGAGGGCAGCACATGTTTTCTCTATGGCCGTGTACTTCTGCTCACAGGGATTGAGGAGTTTGGACAAGTAATAGGTTGCCCGTTCCTTGCCTTCTTCGTCGGCTTGTGCGAGGACGGCTCCCACGGAGTCATCCAAGACTGAGATATAAAGGATCAGAGATTTTCCTGGCTTGGGTGGAATGAGAACGGGTGGATTAGTCAGGTATTCCTTTAACCCTTCGAAAGCTTTCTGGCATTTAGAATCCCAATAGAATTCTACTCCTGGCTTGGTCAACTCGTAGAAAGGTCTACATCTTTGTGAGTGCTGAGACACAAACCGACGAATGAATTGCAACCGCCCAATTAAACCTCAGACTTCCATCAAATTTTTGGGAGGCGGCATGTCCCTGATGGCCTTAGCTTTGTTGGGATCTATCCCAATCCCCCTCTTACTCACAATGAAACCCAGTAATCTGCCCGATGATACACCAAACACACACTTCTTCGGATTCATTTTCAATTGGAACTCCCTTGATCTTTGTAACACCTTAGCCAAAACTCTCGGATGTTCCACCCTAGTTCGGGATTTCATCAATAAATCATCCACATACACCTCTAGATATATATACATCATGTCATGAAATATGGCCATCATAGCTCTTTGGTAAGTAGCTCCAACATTCTTCAACCCAAATGGCATGACCACGTAACAATATGTTCTCCATGGTGTAGTGAATGACGTCTTCTCCTGATCCTCTTCTGCCAAACGAATTTGATTATATCCTGAAAATCCATCCATAAATGAGAGGGTCTCATAGCCTGTCGTGTTGTCGATTAACACATCAATGTGAGGCAAGGGAAAATCATCCTTTGGGCACGCGCAGTTAAGGTCCCGGAAGTCGATGTAAATCCTGACTTTTCCATCCTTCTTCATGACCGGGATAATGTTCGCCACCCATTGAGGATAAAGGACGACTCTAATAAATCTGGCTTTGTGGAGCTTGTCGACCTCTTCTTTCATTTTCAAAGCCATCTGAGGGTGAAAACGCCTTAACCTTTGTTTTACCGAGACGGACCCTGGTTTTAAAGTTAAGCGGTGTTCGACCAAGGTGGAATCCAAACCTGGCATATCCTCATAGCTCCATGCAAACGTGTCATTATACTCCTTGAGAACTTCAATTAATACCTCTTCTTCAGATGATGGCAAATTATCACTTATGAGGATGATCCTAGGGTCTTCCTCAGTTCCCAAGTTGACTTCTTTGGTGGACTCTTCTACGGCGGCTGACGGCTCATCAAATCTCCTCATGCCACTAGCATATGCGCCGGCCGCGTCCTCATATTCTTCGTCCTCTTCTTTAATAGGGCATTCTTCATCTGTGATCTCGTAGACTCCATACCCTTCATCAATTGTGCAATTCTCCTCACAATCTATCTCTGGCAGTTGGATGGGATTTTCTAACAATTGAGGAATGGACAGGCACGCTCGACACCTACTGGCTAGATCTAGAAGGAAATGACGAGGGATCTGCTTACCCTTGGATTTCCTTTTGGGTACTACCCTTGACCAATTATTCCTAGATTGACTAAGCGGTCCTACGGACGAAGAAGAAGCTGAAGAAGATGTTGAAGAATGTACAGGGAAGGACCCCTCAGAGGAGGGGTAGAAAAGGTCGCTCATAGGACCTTGGATGAGTGGCCCGCAGGGCGGGACGCACTCGTGGAAAATGTAGGAGGTTTCCTCAACGAAGATGTGTTGTTGAGGGGTTTCAAAATCAACGTTTTTTTTCGTTTTCATTTTTAATGACAAAGCAATGAAAAGAAATCGAGGAGGGAGAAAAGTGGTTATGGCTAAAGGGTTGAGAGGCTCATAGAGCAGATCGTGATTGAAAACCTGGCGCGGGTTGAGAAACTCGCGTAGGTATGTAAGTAGAGAAGGGGACCTGGGAAGATCATCAGACAACCATCTGGCCCAGGAGGAAGACATCAGCGAAGGTTGAGGTGAGTGATTGGAGAAGATGATGGTTAATGAGCCGTCGATGGTAATGTTGATGACGGATGAAGATCCGCCAGTGACAGAGTCCTCTTGGCGAGGATGGTTTGGAACTTTGGCAACAGTAGTAATATTCCCTGGCATTTCAGAGATCAACGGCGGCCCTTCCAGCTGTGGAGGCGAGAACATTCTTCCTAGTGCAATGGAAATATCTTGTATGTCAAACCATTTGCTCCATTCACATTCTGGATTTTTGATCTTGCCTCTCTTAGTGGCCCTTGAACATTTTTCAGCCAAGTATACAACGTGCGATCCCCCATGTGTTTCTTGCGGGTAATCCCCCATCTGAACAACCGGCCCCTTCTTGAAATGAGAGGATCGGGTCCACGTGAGGGGTTTTCCATTCGCCTCGAGCGGTCCTTTAAAGACTAGACCAAACTTGTGGCTCAACCTTATCTTCTTTGGTGATTTTAGCCTTCCTTGTAATTGTGCGTCCAAGTCTTTGCCCTGCTGATAGCCGATATTCCTCATAATTTTCCATCCTTTGGAATGAAAAGGGAGACGTGACATTGGTACCGAAAGTAGCTTTTTTGGTGTAATACGGGATGGGTCATACACATCCAGTAGTGACAATATGGGCCGATGAGATGGTCAAACAGATGGCAGAGAGGTATTAATAGCATCCACTGTATGAAGGACAAGTGTACTGATCACTTTAATAATCCTCCCATTGTACGGGAACTTTAGACATTGGTGGTTGATAGAAGGCACAGCATCCATTACTTCAATATAAGGGCGGCCCAGTATGGCCTTGAATGTGGGGTCCGTATCGAGGACATAGAATTTCGTGGAGACTGATGCAGGGCCTAACTCTGCCCTCACGATAATCATTCCCTGTGGTGGCCTTTTGCTATTGTCATAAGCCGTGACTGTGATTGAAGAAGGTCTTATCTGTTCTTCATCGACCCCACACAACTGAAGGGTGCTCATGGAGATCACATTTATGGATGCACCTGTGTCCACCAGGCACGGGTTTATGGACACTCCATTGACTTTTATCGAAACACACAATGCATATTTTTGAGCTTCCTCGGGGGCAAGCTCGTGGTTGTGGAACATAATGGCCGGCTGTGTGTCCGTCAGCGTCAGAACGGTCGAAATCTTCTCTACATGGAGATCCTCATTCACCATGATCCTTTGGAGATATTCCATTAAGGCCGCCTGATGGGACGCGGATCTCTGGAGCAACTCAAGGATGGAGATCCGAGCGGGCGTCTTGTCCAGGTGTTTTAACAAATCATACTGTGTTCCAGGGATGGACCTTTCTGGCTGCTCTCCATTGTCTTTCTCTGGCTGAGACTGCTCAGGGTTCTGACTGTTCTGGGAGAAGACCCTGTGGAAAATCCTTCCACTCCGGAGCACCATTGCTTGCGGCTTCTGCACCTCCATGGGCTTAGATGTGGGTTTTAGTAAGGGTTTGAGGGGTAGTGGTGGAGGAATAGTAGGTGGAGTAGGTGTGATGCGGGTGTAGCGATTTTGATTAGGGGTTTATTTGGTGGAGGTAAAGCCTCAGATGTATGGTGGATGATAGGGGGTTTGGAGGGTGGAGGCATGGTGGAGGTAGAGGGAATTTCATGTGAGCTATGGAGGGAAAAGGGTCTGGAAGGTGGAGGCAGAGGCAAAGTGGAAGTGGACAAGGCCTGAGATGGATAATGGTTCTGAGACGGATGGTGGATAATGAGTGGTTTTGAGGGCGTTAGTGGAGGCATGGTGGAGGTAGACGGGGTCGCGTAGGGTTGACGGATGATGAGAGGTTTGGAAGGCATAGGTGTAGGTGTAGTAGGGGTATATGATAAAATGGAGGGGTGAGAGAAGATGAGAGGGTGTGAGGGCATAGTGGAGGGCGTTGGCTGATAGGTCATTGGTGGGTTAGCGGGAGGGGTGCGAATGAGAGGGCGTGATGGCTGTGGAAATGATGAAGGCCGCGCTATAGATTGTGATGCGGGCTGATGAGAGAGAGGTGCTACCCGGGCAAGGCGAGGGGGTTGCCTGATGCTAGGGTTGGTAGCTGTGAGAACGGAGGTACTTTCTGAGTGCCAACCCTGCTCTCTCCCAACTTCTGGGAAGGAGGAGATGGGGTTGACCTGGTGATTGGGTTGTTGGTGCTCCGATAGTGGATCCTGGATTATGCCCATGTTAGGCTATTGTGGTTGGGCCTGCTGAGGCTGATGTTGTTGTTGTGGTTGTTGCTGTGGCTACTGTTGTTGTTGGAACTATGGTCTAGGAGGAGGTCTCCTGGCTTTGAGAGTGGCGATGTATCACCTCATTTCATCCCAGTCAATTCCGCCTTCATCATTCATATCATAGATGTAGTCTTTAAAATGGAAACAAGTCTCTATTGTATGTCCTGGCTGCCTGTGGTACACACAGTATCTGGAGGTGTCAACATTCGGGGGCCATGCGGGCCTCTCCCTTGGTAGAACGAGTGTGTTTGAGGCCATGAGGGCATTGAAAATATCTGCTAAAGTTTCTGGCAATGGCGGGTAATGGGCTCTCTTGGGGCCAATCGGCCTTCTCTGTTGCTATGGGGGGACTGAGGTGGTGGTTGTTGTTGCTGAGGTCGGGGTTGTTGTTGGGGTTGAAATGGTTGAGGCATATGGTTCTGGGGTGGATTATTTTGGGGCGGAGGATGAGACGGGAAGGGACCTTGCTGGAGGGGAAGTCGAGGCATTTGTGGATGCCTTGGGTTGGCTGCATAATTGGCGTTATTGACTGCACTCACCTGCTCATTTGTCACGACTCCTTCTTGTTGTGCCCCTTAGGCACAAGCATGTGCTATGTTGATTTGATGATAGCAATGTTGTTTTGTTTTGATGATTGCAACACAATGAGTGCTTTATGAGATTGTGTTTTGATGATAGCAACATAACTTGTTTTATGGAGAATGCATGTGTATGACTGATATAGTGCTTGATTTCTGATCTGTGCGTTGCTTTTCTATCTGCATGTAGTTTGATGACTAGCAAGTCTATACACTGCAGGGTAAAGCATTTCATTAGTCTATACACTCTTCATGCATGTGCATAGTCTATACATTGTGCATTTCGTTGACAAGTTTGCACACTCATGAAGTCTGCACATTGGACTCTTGATCAAGTCTACATTCATTGTTAAGACAAAGTCTATACAACGTCAGTTCATGCATTGTCTTAGGCTAAGTGTGTACAGCGTCTTAGGCGAAGTCTGTACAGCCGTGTCATATGCTCCTAAGTCTATACATTGGTGTTGGGCATCAAAGTCTGTACATCGCCTTCAATTTTCAAGTCTACACATTGGTCTTTACTTGAAGTATATACACTGTTTCACTGTTCATCGCCTTTGGGCATCAAAGTCTATACAATGGCTTTGGGTCTCCAAGTCTATACAGCCTTCTGCTTCGTCAAAGTCTGTACAGCGTGAAGTCTCACCTCGTGTTGCTTTCAGTGCCACTTGAGTCACACTTCGTGTTGTTTCCCCTCACTAACATGAAAAGATTTCGTGTCGTCTGAGCTTACGACACTTCGTGTTGATTTCCATGCTTGACAAGAAAAACTTGTATGAGGTTATACTTCGTGTCGGTTACTGTTGTTTCTTTGACTTCGTGTCGTTTTCCTTGTCTTTCGTCTTCGTGTTGTTTTCAACCCGTGTCAACTTCTATTTTCATCTTCATGTTGTTTTCAACTCGTGTCGGTTACTGTTTCGTCTCCGTGTTGTTTTCATCGTCTTCGTGTCATTTTTGTTCTATTGCGTGCAGGACATCGCAGCACCTCGTGTTGCTTTCTGTGCCACTTCGTGTCGTTCTCTGTGTAGTGTGTGTTTCTGTCATTACTACACTTCGTGTCGTTCTTGTTTCACTTCGTGTCGTTTCCGTATTATGTCTTCGTGTTGTTCTTCCTAGACCTCGTGTCGTTCGTATGTTGAAACCACACTTCGTGTTGGTTTCTGTTTTGTCTTCGTGTTGTTCTCTGTGTAGTGTGTGTTTCTGTCACCTCTGCACCTCGTGTCGTTCTCGTTTCACTTCGTGCTGTCTCTGCGTCTGAGTCTTCTTTGTTATTTCTGTCTTCGTGTTGTTTCGTTCTAACCTCGTCCAGGTTTCTTCTAAAACGCTGTTCTTCTGATAAGTCTATACAGAGTTGTTCTTTAAACTGATGACTTATCCGATACTCTGTTTAACAGGTGCTTTGATCGTGAAGCTTAAGGAGGGCACGTGATCCGAGGTTGAAGGACTGATAGAAAGTTGACACGTGGCCAAAAGTTCTGGGCGGGAAATGTGGAAGTCACACGCGCCCAGTGCTGCCCTCCTACTAGCTGCTGTTATAAAAGGAGGTCTTCGTCCACAGATGAAGAGAGATCGAGTTGGCGAGAAGAAAAGCTCATATAGAGAGCCACGATCTAGATAGAGAAAGAAAAGAGAAAGAAGAAGAGCAGAAGGAGAAGAAGAGAGGCAGAGAGCTCGAGAAGAGTGTGAAGAGAAGAAGAAGAGAAAGAAAGAGAGGCAGTGAGATTGAGAGAAGAAGAGTGAAGTCTGAAGATTTGTTCACTGGACTGTGGATCAAATCCAGGCCAGTCTGCTCTGTTGAGAGCTATATTGTGTTCTTCATTTACAGCTTTCCGATTGCTGTTTCATTCTATTTTTGTTTTCCATTTTACATTCCCTTTCAAGCTGTTAGTCAGCGGATGCAGTGGAGGTTTCCACTGGACAGGTAAAGCTGTAATCCTCAGCTGGCGAGACTTGGTCTCGGACGGGTTAAGCTGTACTTCCCCAGCGGTTTGCAGAGGTGTATCCTCTGGACAGCAAGCTGTGTTGCTCAGCGGGCAGTGGAGGTTTCCACTGGACGGGTAAGCTGTAATCTCCAGCGGTTGCAGTGGTGGATTCCACTGGACAGCAAGCTGTGTTGCTCAGTGGATTGTTGGCAAGCTGTGTTGCCCAGCGGTTAGTGAAGCCACACTCGGGTTGAGTGTGGGGTGGATGTAGGTCTGGAGGACCGAACCACCTAAAAACCCCATGTGCATTGTGATTTGTTTTGTTCATTTGTGCTTCCGCTAGATAAATGCATAGGGGCGCTCCATGTGTTTGCTAACTGGTCAAACAAAATGTTGATTAGCTTTCAGATTTGGTAAATCTGTCTAGTTAGCTTCATAATTCTATTTTGAGCGAAATTTTATATTGGGTGAAAGTTTTTTAAAAGGGTTATATTCATTCACCCCCCTCTGAATACTTGCACCGAACCCAACAATTGGTATCAGAGCGGGTCTCTGATCTATCAGATCTAACAATCTGCAGAGGATCCTGCTGGTTTGTTTGGTGCTTTTCAGAGTGTGCTTTCTGTGTTCATAGCTTTGATTCTCCGACTTAGTGCTCTGTCTTGCTTATTTGGTTTAGGTGCTTCAGTTTATTCTGTGCTTTCAGATTGTTTGCAATGGAGCCAATCGTGCTGAAGGCTAGCTCCAGCAAAGTAAACAGATCCAGCCACAGTGGATCATCAAGCGAGAAAAGTAGCCTCTCGCGGTCTGAAATTGATGAAGACCACATGGGAATGGTGATTAGTAATTTCAGGAAATTTCTGAGAAAAAGAGAAGGAAAGCTTGATGGTGGCAAACAGCAAACAAGGTATAACTCTAATCCTGCCAAGATTGCTGACACTAATGTTTGCTACAAATGTAGGAAGGCTGGCCATACGAAGGATGATTGTCCAGAGTTATTGAAACTCAAAGGGAACACCTCGAACATTGACAGAGAAGGAGGAAAGTCAATATGCTTAATGGCCAACCGGGATGATGAGGAATTCTCATCCAAGGTAAATTCTGAATCCGAATCGAAAGGATACTCCTTTGATGAATTGATAGTGATGTATGAAGAATTGTTCAAAATATCCAAGAAATTAAAATCTGAAAATAAGAAATTGAGAAAAGAAGTGAAAACTTTGAAATCTGAAAAGGAGCACATTAGAGAAGATAATTCTTGTAAAGCTTGTGTTATCCTGGAAGAAATGATAAATGAGCTTGATTCTGATCATAACTTGCAAAAGGAACAAATCAAATCTCTAAAAGAAGAAAATGCTTATCTGGAGGAACAAAATAAAAAACTAATGGTTCTTAACACTGTTTTCTCTGAAAGATGGATGACAATTGAAAAAGAGAAATCAGTATTGAAAGAGTGTATCAATTACAGTGACGAAGAAATTGCTAGATTGTTAATACACACTGCTGATTTGGAAAAAGAAATTGATTTGTTAAAAGAAAAACTGGCTGGTTATGAGAAGGAGAAAGTTGATTCAGAAAATCTTATAATCTCCTTGGAAAGTAAAATTACTGAGCTGAATAGTACTTCATCTAAGGTTGATAAGGATAAAGGCAAAATGAAAATATCCTCTGAAGATGAAGTAAGTGATCAATGTGAAGGGATTGATAACATTTCTAAAATTAAGCAAGCTAAGAAGAAAGAGCTGTGCACCACTTTTATTCGTAGCTCTGGCTTAGCTAGCACTTCAACCTCTTCTTCATATGTGTATGCTGTTCAGGAAATTCAAAAACGAAATGAAAATCAGAAAACCCCGAAAATTCAAAGGACCTATCTGCATGCTAAAAACTCATCTACTAAGTGCCATGTTTCAAAGAAATTTAATGGTTCTTGTTCTTGTCATTATTGTGGTAAGCATGGACACTGTATGAGTGAGTGTTTTGTGATGAAACAAGATGATAGAAAGCATGCTAGAAAAGTTCTGTCTGATCAGAAAAATGGTAATCTGAATGTTAAAGAATTTCATGCTAGAAACCATGATTCTAAGAAAAAGAATCTAAAGTGGTTTTGTTGTGGGAAGTATGGCCATACAGTCAAGGACTATTGGCATGTTCAGAAGAATCATGTTAACTCCCATGTTTTTAAATTCCCTGCAAAATATTTTGAAAAACTTGCATGTTTTAACTGTGGGAAGCCAGGTCATAGAGCGGCTGATTGCTGGCTGGATGATTCTGGTAAACAGAATTTTAATTCTGGTAATAAACATGTTCATGCATATGCACTTAGAACTCCTGCTCATAGGAATGTGCATAAAATAAACTTCAGAACTGCTGCATCATGCCACTATTGTGGTCAGCTTGGTCATTCCATAAATAATTGCTACCTGATGGAATTTGATGATAAACATGCGAAAAATCTGTTGAGAAAACCTGCTAGAAGTGTCAGGGTAAATGCAGGACCCAAGACTGCTTGGGTCCCTGCAAGATCATATTGATTGACTTGCTGCAGGTGTGCCTTGGAAGGAGAAATAAAAGGGGTTAACCAAGGCACTCAAAAAGAAAACCCCAGGACTCAATTCAGGTCAGTTCTGAAATCTGTTTTAAATTCATCATCTGAAATTGTTGTTTTACTTGGTTGATTTTTGATGAACTCTTCATCTCTAGCTGATCAGTCTGCATTCCAGACTCATCTATTGAATTCAATTTTGCATATATCTGATGCTCTTGCCATATTTTGAACTGAGTTTAAATGATTGTCAATGAAATTATTCAATGCATGTAGGCCGGATTTATGTTGCATTGTCATACATGACTATCATGGTATATTAAATGGAACAGTGCTGAAGGGCATATGGAGTATGTCTGGATGCTACTGACATGTGTGAGGTGGTCCTTGGACCAAGTCCTCCGCCTAGTACCATGGGTCTAGTCTGCATGTAGAACAGTCTACTGCATAGCATATTTTTGCATCATGATGTCAGGGGGAGCAGAGAGGTTCTATTCAATTCATTGAATCCTATTTACTCCTCATTGTCCCCATTCATTTGATTCATATCTTTTGACATCAGATGCCATTGGACCATTTTTCCAATTGCTATCCTTTCCCCATCATTTTCACTAAACAACAGCTTTGCATCTGGTTTAGTACATTGAATGGTGATTATTGCAATTGTTTTTCTATAAGAATCACACTTACAAAATGAAAGGAACTAAAGGTTTAACCTTTATAAATTAGAGAGTTAAGTGTCTGCACTTCAGAACTTGAGATAAAAGAAAACTTTTATAGCTCTTAATCTTTATCTCATGGTAAGATTAGAAAAAGTTTTTGTAATGCCAAATGTGTTGATCTGGAAATTTCTAGAAAAGGCTAATAAGAGTGTGTACTGATTTTTTAAACAATCACTCTAAAAGAAGTAAGGGCAGCAGTAAATAAGATCATAAATGCTATGAACTGAACATAGTGACATAGCAATGGCTGAATTGCACTGAGAAACTGTGAACTCCTCCAAAGAAGTAGGAAAATTCACATGTCATGAAGTGCTTTAGACTATCTCTGTTCATAGGGTCAAATCTATAGGGGGAGTCCTCACCAAGTAACTGAGGGTACTGGCCTCTAATCAAGGTGTACCCTTAATGTCAAAAGTGAAGACTATTCTTTGTGGGTTTTGATCTGAAATAGGTCTAGTAGTTTATGCCTAGTAACTGGGGGTACCTGCCTCTGATCAAGGTGTACACCTAATGTCAACAGCATAAATGCCACTGATCTATTTACTTAGTTCAGGTTCTGAAAATCAAAAATGAAATCAAACTGCTGTAACCCTTCGAAAATTCAAATGTCATTGAGTGAAAATTATTTTTCTCAATACATGTTCAAGTTGCCTCTCTTGAATTTCCTTGTTTAGACACAAAAGGGTATTATTTCAGACTTATCTATTAATACAATGTGCCCTAGATTCATTGCTATAAATGGAATCTAAAACTCTTTTTCAGGGGTCAGGTGTTTTACTCTAGATTTATCACTGTTAAACCTGAATTTTTGAAAATTGTATGTTAATGATTCTTATACTTTAACTATTGTTTATAATCAGGCTTATTCTCTGAACCAATGATTCAGCTGTTGTCTAGTGACCCTCCTACCTTTTCTACCTTGTTTATCTGTTCATATCCCTTCTCAAAGGGGGAGCATTTATTTAGGGGGAGAAATAATTCAGGGGAGTCTTACATTCAGGGGGAGAATGTTCTAAAGGAATTTGCATGCATATTGCACTTTGCACTCATGTCTTTACTGTTTTTCTCTTTTTGATTATGTCAAAGGGGGAGAAAATTTTCTGTGTGACTCAATGTCACAGTGTGTTGCCATCATCGAAAAGGGGGAGAATGTTGTGCCCCTTAGGCACAAGCATGTGCTATGTTGATTTGATGATAGCAATGCTGTTTTATTTTGATGATTGCAACACAGTGAGTGCTTTATGAGATTGTGTTTTGATGATAGCAACATAACTTGTTTTATGGAGAATGCATGTGTATGACTGATATAGTGCTTGATTTCTGATCTGTGCGTTGCTTTTCTATCTGCATGTAGTTTGATGACTAGCAAGTCTATACACTGCAGGGTAAAGCATTTCATTAGTCTATACACTCTTCATGCATGTGCATAGTCTATACATTGTGCATTTCGTTGACAAGTTTGCACACTCATGAAGTCTGCACATTGGACTCTTGATCAAGTCTACATTCATTGTTAAGACAAAGTCTATACAACGTCAGTTCATGCATTATCTTAGGCTAAGTGTGTACAGCGTCTTAGGCGAAGTCTGTACAGCCGTGTCATATGCTTCTAAGTCTATACATTGGTGTTGGGCATCAAAGTCTGTACATCGCCTTCAATTTTCAAGTCTACACATTGGTCTTTACTTGAAGTATATACACTGTTTCACTGTTCATCGCCTTTGGGCATCAAAGTCTATACAATGGCTTTGGGTCTCCAAGTCTATACAGCCTTCTGCTTCGTCAAAGTCTGTACAGCGTGAAGTCTCACCTCGTGTTGCTTTCAGTGCCACTTGAGTCACACTTCGTGTTGTTTCCCCTCACTAACACGAAAAGATTTCGTGTCGTCTGAGCTTACGACAGTTCGTGTTGATTTCCATGCTTGACAAGAAAAACTTGTATGAGGTTATACTTCGTGTCGGTTACTGTTGTTTCTTTGACTTCGTGTCGTTTTCCTTGTCTTTCGTCTTCGTGTTGTTTTCAACCCGTGTCAACTTCTATTTTCATCTTCATGTTGTTTTCAACTCGTGTCGGTTACTGTTTCGTCTCCGTGTTGTTTTCATCGTCTTCGTGTCATTTTTGTTCTATTGCGTGCAGGACATCGCAGCACCTCGTGTTGCTTTCTGTGCCACTTCGTGTCGTTCTCTGTGTAGTGTGTGTTTCTGTCATTACTACACTTCGTGTCGTTCTTGTTTCACTTCGTGTCGTTTCCGTATTATGTCTTCGTGTTGTTCTTCCTAGACCTCGTGTCGTTCGTATGTTGAAACCACACTTCGTGTTGGTTTCTGTTTTGTCTTCGTGTTGTTCTCTGTGTAGTGTGTGTTTCTGTCACCTCTGCACCTCGTGTCGTTCTCGTTTCACTTCGTGCTGTCTCTGCGTCTGAGTCTTCTTTGTTATTTCTGTCTTCGTGTTGTTTCGTTCTAACCTCGTCCAGGTTTCTTCTAAAACGTTGTTCTTCTGATAAGTCTATACAGAGTTATTCTTTAAACTGATGACTTATCCGATACTCTGTTTAACAGGTGCTTTGATCGTGAAGCTTAAGGAGGGCACGTGATCCAAGGTTGAAGGACTGACAGAAAGCTGACACGTGGCCAAAAGTTCTGGGCGGGAAATGTGGAAGCCACACGCGCCCAGTGCTGCCCTCCTACTAGCTGCTGTTATAAAAGGAGGTCTTCATCCACAGATGAAGAGAGATCGAGTTGGCGAGAAGAAAAGCTCATACAGAGAGCCACGATCTAGATAGAGAAAGAAAAGAGAAAGAAGAAGAGCAGAAGGAGAAGAAGAGAGGCAGAGAGCTCGAGAAGAGTGTGAAGAGAAGAAGAAGAGAAAGAAAGAGAGGCAGTGAGATTGAGAGAAGAAGAGTGAAGTCTGAAGATTTGTTCACTGGACCGTGGATCAAATCCAGGCCAGTCTGCTCTGTTGAGAGCTATATTGTGTTCTTCATTTACAGCTTTTCGATTGCTGTTTCATTCTATTTTTGTTTTCTATTTTACATTTCCTTTCAAGCTGTTAGTCAGCGGATGTAGTGGAGGTTTCCACTGGACAGGTAAAGCTGTAATCCTCAGCTAGCGAGACTTGGTCTCGGACGGGTTAAGCTGTACTTCCCCAGCGGTTTGCAGAGGTGTATCCTCTGGACAACAAGCTGTGTTGCTCAGCGGGCAGTGGAGGTTTCCACTGGATGGGTAAGTTGTAATCCCCAGCGGTTGCAGTGGTGGATTCCACTGGACAGCAAGCTGTGTTGCTCAGCGGATTGTTGGCAAGCTGTGTTGCCCAGCGGTTAGTGAAGCCACACTCGGGTTGAGTGTGGGGTGGATGTAGGTCTGGAGGACCGAACCACCTAAAAACCCCATGTGCATTGTGATTTGTTTTGTTCATTTGTGCTTCCGCTAGATAAATGCATAGGGGCGCTCCATGTGTTTGCTAACTGGTCAAACAAAATGTTGATTAGCTTTCAGATTTGGTAAATCTGTCTAGTTAGCTTCATAATTCTATTTTGAGCGAAATTTTATATTGGGTGAAAGTTTTTTAAAAAGGTTATATTCATTCACCCCCCCTCTGAATACTTGCACCGAACCCAACACTTCTGTCGCTCCACCTGGGACACCAGTGCCTATCTTTTTGACCACCTTGGGCTTCAGCGGCTCAAACATGTGTATAATGGGGGAGTCTTTTAACTGGGTCTGGATATACCGGGCCCTCTCGTAGAGTTCCTCCATTGTGGTAAGCTTGTTCATGGCCAGGACATGTCTGAACTGTGGGGTGGCATTGGACACAATCATTTTCACTTGTTCGGGCTCTGAGAGGGTATCTCTTATCCTCTCTGCCAGAGACCTCCATCTGTCAGCATAGCGAACAAAATCTTCATTTGGCCTCATTTTCTCGGCCACTAGGTCGGTAATGGAAAGAGAGGGACCAACCCTATCCCGATACTTTTGCAGGAATTTTCTTTGCACTGCATCAAAATTCTCGGCCTCGTCCGGCTCCAGAGAATAGAACCATTCTAGCGCGGGACCGTCCAACGATCTCCGAAAGAGGTATGCCAGGGATCTCTAGTCATTTTGCCAATAGAGGATTCATACATGAAGTCCTTGAGGCGAATAAAGGGATTGCCAGTGCCATTGTACCTACGGTACGTAGACATTTCGGAGGGAGGGAGATGGAATACTGGTAGGATTGGTAGAGAAACCTCGGGGGTGGATTTTACGTCCACCCTTTGCTTTAGGTTGCGAAACTGTTCATCCATTTTATTGAACCTATGGAGGAGTGCTTGGGCAAGCTCCTCGGTAGATGAAGGTGGCACCTGCCACTGGGGAGGAAGATGTCTCCCGGAGACTTGAGGAGGGAACCCCGAATGAGAGGGATATGGCGGCCCTCCTGCAGCTGGCCCTGGTTGGAGTGGTGTGTGGGGAACAGCAGGGGTTTGAGATTGTGAAGGGAATTGGAAAGAGGGGGGATGTTGGCTTGCCTGCCCTTGAAGTGAGGGAAAAGGCATGGCTTGTACCGGTGTAGAAGAGGGGATAGCTTGCACCGACTTCTGGAGGGGTGTGATGGCTGGAGCTGACTCCTGGGGAGCGGGAGAAACAGATTTCCCCTTTAGAATGGCCTGGAAGGCTCGGAGTTGTTCGGAGGTGAGCTCCGTATTGGCAAGGGCACCTAACAAGGATGAAATGTCCTGTGGCAGGGAGGCGTCCCCTATAGTTGCCCGCACCTCGCGTGGGGGCTCGTGGGAAGGGCCCGAGTCCATAGCATGGACATGTGGCTCAATTGACTGACCACGACCGGGGTGGTTCTCCTCAAAAGACTCGTGAGCCATGCTCAAAGTTCTTCCGGAACGCAAAAACATACACCAATAAGCAAATAGCAGATATTATCAAACAAGTAGATGCTTTTACGCCCCTTTTTTTTGTTTCTGTTTTAATAATTTTTTTGTATTTTTGACCAGATCTGAAATTCACACAAAAATAGGAAGGACCCTAATTTCAATTTGTTTCACCGCCGTGTCAACTAGGGTCACTCGTCTCACCACGAATGGGTCAACTAACTCCGGAGAACTTTAATGGTACAACCGGCCCAGTGAATGAAGAGGGAATCCTTCGCTGTCGGGGACTTACGGAGGTCCCGGTGGAGGAGATCCTAGTCCGTCGAGAGGAATTCCCGAACAGAGAGTCCTTCCTTCACCGAGAGAGGGTGATCCTTAGAAAAACTAAAAAAAATAGGGTAGATGTATGCAATGAAGTGCTGACAGATATATAGAACACGACAAAATAACAAAGACAACAGAGGTATAACAACACCCAAGAGAGATAATAATGCAAACCACAAGAAATCACAATGGTAACTAAAAGAAAGCGAAAGAAGGTCCCACTGTGATCGCCAAGATGTGAGCGACGTCACGCGGAATGTGGCGGGGAGCAAAGCGCGCTTGTTTTGTTGTAACACAGAAAGAGAGAGAGATAGAGACCACCACGGGAGATTACTCCGGCGGGGTATGCAGAATAGATATGGCATAATAAAGGCGGAGATTAAACGGCCATAGCGGGAAATGGCTCTCCGCGACCTCGGGGGGATGGGGATGGTGCATAATTTAAAAGACGGGAATTTAAATGGCCATAGCACCGCCACGAAAGATTGCTCCAGTGGGATATAGGCCTCGAAGAGATGAGAATAATGCAGAATTTAAAGAACAGAATTTAAACGGCCATAGCACCACCACGGAAGATTGCTCCAGTGGGATATAGGCCTCGAAGAGATGAGAATAGCGCAGAATTTAAAGGACGGAATTTAAACGGCCATAGCACCACCACAGGAGATTGCTCCAGTGGGATATAGGCCTCGAAGAGATGAGAATAGGGCAGAATTTTAAAGACATAATTCAAACGGCCATAGCGGAAAGTGACTCACCGCGGCCTCAAAAATATGATGTGATCGCCAGGGGCTGGAGACCCCAAAAATAAGAAAGATGATCACGTTTACCTCAAAAGCGGGAAATGGTAGGTTGCTTCTTCCTTTCCTTTCGATCGGCCGACGGAGAGGTCCTTCTTTGGTTACCCTTGCAAAAACAGACAAAGAGGAAATGAATCAGAAAAATGGCAGTGTAGTATTAATCCTTTGTGATGAAAATAGTGAAATCATGGCGAGACACACACCTGGTTGGTGTTGTTTTTAAACCCCTCTCGGACACGAGTAGGAGGAAAATGTTATGATGGATGAAGGATCGTACAAACGTGCATAAAACAGAAACGAGATGACAAATGGCGGATGATGCATGCAATAGAAATGGCATAAGAGAAAGGGGGGAGAGTGGCTTATTGAAGGCACCGATGACGTGATCCGGTGGAGCTCCGGCAGCGTGGGGACGTCGTGGAAGCACGGTGGATGAAGATTGCCTTCCTTTCGCGAGCGCGGGTACTCCTACAAAACCCACGGGTTAGAAAAGAATCCGGCAGAGTTTCCCTCTCCTCTGTTGGATCTGAAGCTCTCTGATTTCGAGGGAGGGGGGTCCCTATTTATAGGGAAAAAAATTATTGGGGCGTCCATGGTCCTGGACGCCTCAATGTTGAGGTGTCCAGCTGACTGGACGCGCCCATTATTTTTTTTATTATTTTGTTGTTGATTGAGGCGTCTAGGACCCTTGACGCCTCAATGAATTTCCATTAAAACGGCGCCGAAAGCCGTCGACAGTGGGGAAAGCGAGTGGTTTCGACGCCTAACTTTAACTTCTAAAACGCGTCTAGGATCAATGACGTCTTCATGATTGGATTTATTCGAAACGTCAAACTAGCCGGCCGGAGCGGCGCCGCCCGCGTGTTGCACGAAGCTCTGAATGAGGCGTCTAGGGTCCTAGACACCTTTAAAAGAGGCGTCCAGGTACCCTGCCACTTTCAAAAAGGAAAAAGAAATATTTAAAAAATAATAATAATAAATAATAAAAATTTTATGAAGGTGTCAAGGTACCTTGACACCTCAATATTGAGGCGTCAAAGCAGCTTGACACGTCAAAAATTTTAATGAAAAAAATTCAAAAAAATATAAAAAATTTAGAAAAATAGGAAATCATCAAAGTAATTAAAAGTGTGAAAGCAACCTTGGGGTATCATAGTGTAATATGAGATTTACTCATGGTAATGTCAAAAACGGTGTGTCTACAGATCCTAGGGTCTTCCTCGGTTCCCAGGTTGATTTCTTCGGTGGGTTCTTCTATAGCGGCTGATGGTTCGTCAAACCTCCTCATTCTGCTAGCATATGCGCCAGCCACGTCCTCATATTCTTCATCCCCTTCCTCGATAGGGTACTCCTCGTCTGTAATCTCATATACTCTATACCCTTCATCAATTGTGCAATCCTCCTCACATTCTAACTCCAACAGTTGGATGGGATTTTCTAGCAGCTGAGGAATAGCTAGGCATACCTGGCACCTATTGGCTAAATCTAGAAGAAATCGGTGAGGAATTTGCCTGCCCTTAGATTTTCTTCTAGGTACTACCCTTGACCCATTATTGCTAGATTTACCTACATGTCCTACAGACGAAGGGGAAGCTGAAGAATGTACAGGAAAAGACCCCCAGCGGAGGGGCAAAGAAGGTCACTCAGGGGACCTTGAATGAATGGCATGTAGGTCGGGGCGCACTCATGGGAGATGTAGGAGGTCTTCTCAAAGGAAATGCACTATTGAGGAGTTTGAAAATTGGCATTTTTTTTCATTTTCATTTTCGATTACAAAACAAGTGAAAGAAGTTGGGGGATGAGAGAAGGGGATTATAGCTAAGGGGTTGTAAGACTCATAAAGCAGATCATGGTTGAAAACTTGGCACGGGCTGAGAAACCCGCGCAGGAATGTAAGTAGAGAAGGGGACCTGGGTAGATCATCAGACAAATGTTTGGCCCAGGAAGAAGTCAGCAGCAACGGTTGAGGAGAATGATTAGATAGAATGACGGAAAGCGATCCGTCAGTGGCAACATCCTCTTGGCGAGGAGAATTTGGAGTTTTGGCAATGTCAACGACACCTTTTGGCACCTCGAGATCAAAAGTGGCCCCTCTAAGTCTGGAGGCGAGAATATCCACTGCAGGGTGATGGAGATATCATGTATATCAAACCACTTGTTCCATTCGTAGTCCGGGTCATCGTGCTTCCCCTTCTTGGCAGCCCTCGAGCAACTTTCAGCTAAGTAAGCAACTCGCAATTCCCCTTGTGATTCTTGCGGGCGATCCCCCAACTGTATAACCGGCCCCTTCCTGAAATGAGAGTACAAGGTCCATGTAAGAGGTTCCTCGTGTGCTTCAAGTGGCCCTTCAAAGCCCATGCCGGCTCTAAGGGTTAACCTTGTCATCTTTGGCAGTCTCAATCTCCCTTGTAATTGTGCACCCAAGCCTTTGCCCTGCTGGTAGCCCAGGTTCCACATGATCTCCCATCCCTTAGAATGGGAAGGGTGACATGACTTTGGTGCTGGAAGCGGCTTTTGTGTTAGAGGTGCACGGCGAGGGTCACACACATCTAGCAGTGAAAGAATTGGCCGGTGGGTCTGCCAAACAGAGGGAAGAGATGTGGTAATAGCATCCACTGTAGAAAAGATAGGAATACTATTTACCATGATAATCCAAACCTTGTATGAAAACTTTAAGCACTGGTGATTGGTGGATGGCACAGCATTCATGACTTTAATGTAGGGGCGGCCTAGTATGGCGCTGAATGTGGGATCCAAATCAAGGACATGGAATTCCGCAGAGATTGATGCAGGGCCCAATTCTACATTCAAGATAATCATCCTCTTTGGTGGCCTTTTACTGTTGTCATACGCCGTAACTGTGATTGATAAAGGCCTTATCTGTTCCGTGTCAACCCCACATGATTGGAGGGTGCTCATAGAGATCACATTTATAGATGCACCAGTGTCCACCAAACATAAGTCTATAGACATCCCATTGATCTTTACTGCATTACACAAAGCGTGTTTTCGAGCCTCCTTGGGGGCGAGTTCATGGTCGTGAAACATTATAGCCCGTTGTGTACTGGTCGGCATCAGCACCGACGAGATCTTCTCCACCGGGAGGTCCTCATTTACCATAACCTTCTGAAGATACTCCATCAAGGCGTCCTAATGAGTTTTTGACCTCTTGATTAGCTCGAGAATGGAGATCCAAGCTGGTGTCTTATCCAAGTGTTTCAACAGGTCATATTGTGTCCCAGGGGTGGATTCGTCAAACTGCTCTTCGGTGCCTTTCTCTGGCTGAGGCTGCTCGGGGACCTAACTGTTTTGGGGAAAAACCCGATGGAAAATCCTTCCACTATGGAGCACCATGGCTTGTGGGTTTGGCCGAACCTCTATGGAGTTAGGTATGGGGTTTAGAAGGGGTTTTAGGGGTAGTGGTGGAGGAACAGTTGACGAAGCAGGGGTGATGACGGGTGTAGGGGCTCTGATGAGGGGTTTTTTAGGTGGAGGCATGGTGGGAGTGGATGGGGTCTCAGATGGACGGTGGATGATAAGGGGTTTGGAAGGTGGAGGCGTAGTAGAGGTTGATGGGGCCCCGGATGGGCGGTGGGTATTGAGAGGTTTCGAGGGTAGGGGTGGAGGTATGGTGGAGGTAGATGGCGCCCCGAAAGGACGTTGGATAGTGAGGGGTTTGTTTGGGGGAGGCGGAGTGGAAGTGGATGAGGTCTTAGATGGACGGTGGATGATAAGAGGTTTGGAAGGTGGAGGCATAGTAGAGGTTGTGTTGTGTCCCTGTGTTTTGATGCTGTCAAAAACTCTAGTCATGTATACTCTTTAATATGATCAATCAATGTGGTTTGTTGATAAAGAATCATGCATATGCTCTCATGACTCTGTTTGTGCTGTTGAGGTGTTCAAGGTGCACAAAGTACATATTGAAAGCTTGTTAAAATCAAAAGTCAACTCACAGTCATCAAGAAAAGTCCATGGTCAACAAGGTCAATACACAGTCAACCAGTTCATCACAAAGCCCAGGTCGATGCTTGTGTGATAGGGGTAGCAACTTAAGGTCGATGCACATGCTCACTGGTGCATGTAGAAGTCTACCTGAGTTACTGTATAAGTCGATGCACATTTCAACAGTATGAACAAAGGTCGATGCTAGTTTTGCTCTCCAAGCGAACAAAGGTCGATGCTAGTTCTGTTGCCAGAGGAACTAAGGTCGATGCTAGTTTTGCTCTCCAAGCGAACAAAGGTCGATACTTGTTCAGTGCCAGAGCAACTAAGGTCGACGCTAGTCCTATTGCCAGAAGAACTAAGGTCGATACTTGTTCAGTGTTAGAGAAACTAAGGTCGATGCTACCTTAGTTGTTTATGAGAAAGGTCTGTGCACATGTCCAATGGAGGTCGATGCTAGTTAGCTGGGGACCAATGAAGGTCGATGCTAGTTAACTGGGGACTGATGAAGGTCGACGCACATTAACGCTACTGCATTAGAAGGTCCGAGCACATGAAGAGCTCAGCATAGTAAGGTTGATGCTAGTTGCCTGAGCGTGCAGCATGAAGTCTATGCATGTTTACTTTTTGGCAAACTAAGGTCGGAGCACATTACATAAGGTCGAAGCTCATACTCACACAAAGTCGGAGCACATCACACAAGGTCAGAGCACATCTTCATAAAGTCTGTGCAGCTATTGAAGCCGCGTATCATGAAGTTAGAGCACATTTGGTGGAAGGCTATAAGGTCAATGTAGTGCGCACAATCAATAGAAACAAGGTCAGTGCAGTTGAGGAACACCATACACTTAAGGTCGGTGCATATTTCATTTATGGTAGATAAGGTCGTGCATGTTTTGATTCATGTCATATAAGGTCTGACCAATCAAGGAACAACCTTCAACCCCCCTGAGGCAGGCATATCAGCGAACACCTGGACTGTAGCAACTCAAGACACGTGACCTCGAACTGATACTAGGCACGTGATCCCAGATTGGCGCGAAATGGCACATGGACCCAAGTGAGCACATGTTTGGGCACGTGAGCTAATGCTCAATCATTAGAGAAATGTTCTCTCTCCTGCCACGTGGCTTAATGATAAATCTATGGAATCAAAACACTTATCCCAAAAGGTCTTACGGAGCCCCTATTCTATATAAAGGGGTCTTCCTCTCCTGAAGAGAAGTACGCGGCACAAGAAAGGAAGAGAAAAATGTGTGCAGAAGAAAGAGTGGAAAAATAGAAGTAGCAGCCGCCATAGAAGAAAGCCAGTAGAAGAAGAAGAAGGAAGAGCTGAGTGCTAAGAGTGATGAGTAGAGAAAGAGAAAAGAGAGTGAGCAAGATAAGAAGAGAGAGTTCGGAGAAGGAGAGCGTGTGAAGAAGGAAGAGTGAGCAGCCGGTGGTGATATTTGAAGATCTGTTTCGAGATTGGTCTCGTGGATCAAATCCAGAGCCATCCTGCTCTTTGGAGCTACATTTTAATTGTTTTCCTTTTGTCCTTTTTGTTGTTTGTTCTTTTCCATTTTGTTCTTCCGATCCTCTGGTTTGAGGTCGGGTTCCTCCTGAAGATTTAGGAGAAGGGAGACCGTGTCTCCGGTTAGCGAGTGGCGGGGTGTCACTCGTGATTTTCTCTCTGGGTTTCAAAGGAAGGGAGACTTGGGTCTCCGGTTGTGAGTGGCTGGGGTTACTCACGGTTTCCCCTACGGTTTGGAGGAAGGGAGGTTTGCCTCCGGTTCTAGTTCTGTGGATAGCAGAGCTAGGGTGCTGGTCTTGTGGGAAGCAAGACCAGGTCGAGGGATTTGTCTCCCTCAGGGCAAGCTGTTAGGCAGCCGTTATTTGCAGACTGAGTCTGCTTCTTGCTTGGAGCAAGGGAAGTCTCATTCCGGTTTGGAGTGAGGGGTGGACGTAGGCAGACTGTTGTCTGACCGAACCACCTAAAAATCAAGTGTGCAGTGGTTTGCTTCATGTGATTGTTCCTTATCTTCTCTCCCCCCCCTTCACAATTTGTAGTGTGATCAGTTTCTGCTTTCCACATTTATCGTTTATCAAGTGTTCGAGTTATGTCTTGTGTGGGCTGCTTCATCTTAGTGAGAACTGGTAGTCAATTTACTACGTTCTTTCTGTTCACTATTTGGTTGGTTTTATCATTATGATTTGGCAGCATCCTACTGTCCTAGTACATCTGAAGGGTATCTATGATCATTCTTTTGCTACTACCTAATTAGTGAGTACCTTCTTGTGACTGTTGTGTCACTCCACAGTATAACCTTCCGTTGTGATTTTAAGGTGGTGTGAATTGTCTGCGTCCTCTGGTCTAGTAGAAGCCTTCATATCTTAGTGTCTTCCGCGTAGCAGTTTTTCTTTCATTTGTTTTTAGGAGTGAGGCTTATATTTTAATTTGGGCAAATTTTCCAAAAAGATCCATTCACCCCCCCTCTGGATCCATCTCCGTGTACCACCTGTTCTAACAATTGGTATCAGAGCAAGTACAGTTCCACCAGATCCAACGATCTGCAGTGAATCCTGCTGTTCTTAAGTGCTTTTTGTGTGCTGATTCATAGCTCTTGGTTAATCACTTTTGAATTTATCTATGGCTCGTCCGTCTGTGTTTGATGGTTCTGATTTCGCTGCATGGCTAGGCAGTGTGTGCACATTTGCAAAAGTTGTAAATCCAAACCTTTGGAATCTTATTTCCAAAGGCCCACACAGACTGCCCAAAGATGTGTCCAAATGGACAGACAGACATAGAATGAAAAATTATGAAAATATTAGAGCCCTCAATATCTTAAGAAATGTCGTTGACCTTAATGTCTTTCCTTTTATCTCCACTTGCAGGTCCGCAAAAGAAATCCTGGACAGGTTGAAAGCAGCTGCAACTTCAACCAAGAAGACAAAACCAGGTGAAGACAGATGCATGATGGCTGACAACAATGATCGTAGCAGCGATCAAAATTAAGAGGAGGACGATGATCAGGTAAATCCTTTTGAGAACTTTTCTCTAGATGATTGGCAGGATGTATATGGTGAGTTATTAGAGTCACATGAGATGTTAAGAAAATAATATAAAAAATTAAAAAAGAAAATTGATCTGAATAGTTCAAAGTCTTCATGTGAAAATTGCTTAAAACTGAAACAGTCCTATGATGCATGTTTGTCTGATGTCCAAATGCTTAAGCAACAAATTGGACTATGTAAAAATGAAAATCAAGAACTTGTAAGTGAGAATTCTGAACTCAAAGAAAAACTTAGCTCGACGAATGATGATCAGGCTTATAACACTAATCTAGTTCAGAATGAAAAATTATTGAAAGATCTTGATTGTGTTAACTCTGAACTGAATGCACTGAAATTTGAGAATGATTGTCTTTGGAAACAATGTGAAAAACACAAAGCTGAAACAACCTCCTCTGATAAATCAGTTTGTAATAAATGTCAATTTCTGAAGGAAATAAATGAAAGCCTTCACCGTGATTTGGAATGGCATCAAAACTTAATCGTTTCCCTAAGAGAAGAAAATAAAAACTTGTTGGACAAGAACTTGGAAATGGAACAAAGAGAGGAAAGGCTGAGTGAAGAGTTGAATTCCAAATCTGATAACAATAGTGAATAGATTGAACAATTAAAATTAGAAAATGAGAGACTCAAACATCTCAACTCTGCTGTTTCTGAAAAACTCTTAACTGTAGAAAAAGGAAAATATGTTTGTTCAACTGAATCTGAAAAATTTATAATGTTGCAAAAAGAAAGTGAAGATTTCAAGTCTATTAATGAGGCTTTGAAAATTAAAGTTGCTGAGTGTGAAGAAGAGCTGGCCAGTTATGAGTTTAGTGTTTTAGCTCTTCAACAAGAAAATAATGATCTTAATGAATCTTTGTCTAGATTTGTTGAAGGATGGAACAATTTAGATAAGCTTCGTGGAAGCAAGGTTAATTTTCAGAAGGAAGGGTTGGGCTATAACCCTACAAATAAAAAGAGTTTTAGAAACAAAATTCAAACATCTTTTGTTTCCAGTTCTAATTCTCACAGTTCTCCGAACCAACCTGTTTTTCAGTTTACTGCTCAGAAAACTTCGAAAACAACTGAAAAACAAAAAGAAAAGAACAAAAATGTTCCTACTACCTCTTTGCATGGTGTTCATAAATCATCCACATACACACATGCACACAAGAAAATCATGGCATGTCATTACTGTCACAAGGATGGTCATCAAATGCATGAATGTTAGATTCCCTGCAAAATAGAATGCCTTCGGTAAAGATAAATTTACTTTCAAAGGAAAATCTTCTATGTGCTTCAACTGCTGGAAGCCAGGCCATCTGGCTAGTGAATGATGGTCTGTTATTGAAAGAAGAAATCATTCTTCTTATTTTAATAGTGGGAAGCCTGGCCATACAGTCAAGGACTGTTGGCATGTCCAGGGAAGGAATGTTAATTCTAGATATGCTGGATTCCCTGCAAAAGAGAATATGTTTGGTGGAAATAAAAGAAAAAATTTCCATGATAAATATAGAAACTTTCATGAACATGCACATAGATTCCATGTCAATGCTAATGTGCACAAAAAGAATTCAAAATCTGATTTATCATGTCATTACTGTGGACGGTTTGGACATTCTATGAATGATTGCTTGGTGATGAAGCTTGATGATCACACTTCTAGGAGAATGTGGAAAGCACCAGTCCGAGCTACTACTAACCATGAAGGACCTAAGAATTCTTGGGTACCTAAAATGGCAAAATAAGATTTGTGTTTTGCAGGAGTGTCTTGGGAGCTGATGAATAAAAAGGGGTTAATAAGCTAAGGCACCCTGGTTTGGCAAAACCCCATCTCTAGTTTCATTGCCATATGTGTTAGTTTTTGAAACCTTCCTCTTGATGGTTGCAAATCATCCTTCTAAATCCGGATAGACAAAATTCATGTGTTCATTTTAGATTGACTGATTAATCTATGCTTATGCTTGCATGTGCATATCATTCTGAAGTCTTATGCTGAAAAAAATGATGAATCTACTTTTATATGAAAATTGCATTGCATTCTGCACTCTTATGCACGTTCCTTGTGTGTTAAGTAAATTGCTCTTGTTATGTGTTTTTGATACTACCTAAATTAAACCAATTGGTATATCAAATGATGTCAGGAGAAGGGCAGATTTTCTCTGTCTGGAAACCCACACTATGCGTGAGGTGGTCGTAAGACCTAAGTTCTTCATCTAGTACCAAGGGTTGATTATGAAGCCTATCATGACACATGATTTGAATTTGATTTATCTAAACATACTTTCATGCCTGCATATGCTGATCTTCATGAAAATGCATAAATCTGAAATAAATTCCTCTTCATGCAGGATTATCACGTTTGCTGCACGTAATTTGAATTCATGTTGACATCTGAATGTGCACAGCATTTCCTGAATTGAATGTCATACTCTAAAAATCTGAACCACATGTGTTTTGCATATGTCAACTGCATCTGTTTTCATCTGCACACATACATGCTCAGCAAAATTGTCATGCATATAAGACTCCACTTGCACTGCATTATCTTGTATGACTATAATGGTATATCAAATGGTAAGTTACTAAGGGGCAGATGCAATCTATCTGGAAGTTCTTACTATGTATGAGGTGGTCATTAGACCAAGTCCTCTACCGAGTACCATTGATCAAAAATTTACACATTGAGCAGTCTAGACTTTCATGAGCATATTTCATAAAACTCTTTGCATAGATTTCATTGCATACATTGCACTTAGAATTACGTCACATAGTGCATAAACTCAGGGGGAGTCTGTCAAGACAATTTTTGTGATTCATGCATACTTGGTCAGATTAATCCTCTGCATGGTTTTCATGTCATATATGATGATTCAATGCATTTAGTTAAGCGAAATCAATGCACATGCATACATTTTGTTAATTGCATATCATTCATACTGAAAACACCAAAATAGTGCTTGACATGCATGCACACACATAGATGGAGATCATGCATTCTAGAATCTGTCTCAGTGCATTAGGTTACCCATATGCATAATAATAATACCTGAAAATTGTTTGCAATCAGGAAGGTTATCTTTTCAATCTGATATTTCCTACTTACTAGCTCATGCATAGACTTAGGGGGAGCATTAGTAGGATCTTGAGAATGGGTGTTTAAAAATCTGTTTCATCACTCACACTATGTCTATCTCGGCCAACCTAACTGCTCACTTCGGTCAACCGATGCTCCTTGTTTCAGTCTGTGCTATCTTGGCTATGATCTGTTTGTGTAAGGCCCTGTGTTTTTGTGATTGAACTTAGGTCTACTTAGTTGTTCTGATCTCTGGGTTCTCATTTGATCTCAACTATTCTGAATTACACAAATATCCATGTTGAAATCTTTTGAGTACCTCACTTGCATGCATGGCCTTGAAAGCCATTGTATGCTGCTTCTGTTTTTTCTGTAAGGGGGCTTGCTATGTTGATATCATCTGATCGGAATTCTTTTGGTGCTTGAGAGTTATCTATCTGAAGGACTCCTGGATAGCACTGCTATTTCTCTGAAGTTCATCCTTATCGTTGCTCACTATCAGCTATTGTCTTGGATTTATCTGCTACATCAGTTACTACCACTCTTGCTTAATGCTCTTTACTGCTTGATGTTCTAGCTACTTCTGAAATTCCCTTGATTTGTCTAAGACTCATGAAGATTTCAATCTATATACCTTGTTCATAAATTTGAAAATGATATGGAAAAGAAATCTTCTATTATAGAGAATTATGAAGGTCTGAAAGACTCATGTGGTTTAAGTCTAATGTAATTCTTGAGTTTAGACTTGAACATCTTGAAAATATCTGAGTCAATCCTTTTAATAAACTTTAACCCGTTGATTTATGATACATCATGTAAGACTGTCTGAAATCTGAAAGTTTTAAAACAATGGCACTCTTTGGTTAAGTTACATGATGCATGTATTGTCTTTAAACATCTGTTTATTCTGGGTATGTCCAAAAGGCTATATTTTGTTAGAGCAATGACTTTGATCACTGAGAAACCATGTCCAAAGGACTGTGCCATGAAGTGTCATAGTTATCTCTGCTGAAATTTGATGAAAAATCTGTGAAAGGTTAAGGCAGAGCAATGATTAGGTTGCACTGAGAAACTGGGACATTCATCAAAGAAATGGAATCAACCTATGTCATGAAGTGCCCTAGTTATCTCTATTCAAAATGAAGTATGACAGTTAATCACATTAAGTGCTTAGGGATACTGGCGTCTAAACAATGTGTATCCTCTAGTTACAAAGTTTGCACTAAACTAGATTGCTCTTGAAAAATATCTTATTTAAAGAAGAAATCAGAAAAATAATTGAAATAGAAAAATTGCTGAATTCCTGAACATGATCAGTTATATTCAAGTTTGTTTAATCTCAATACTACTTCATGCAAACCCTAAAGGGGTCATTGAATATGAATGATTAAGATGGAGAGAGGTTAAACTTGATGTGTGTATGACAGCTTGGTTCTCTTTTATTAAATATTGATTTCAGATATGAATAAAGAAAAATTCTTTTGGATAATCTCTGAATACATTATATTTAAACCATGCAGTTCAGTAAAGTTCCTTCACAAGCCCTTACAATTGAAGACTCTGAAACATCTTTAAATTTGAATTTATGGCATCGGTATCTCATTGAAAATCTTCCTTACTCCTTTGGATGATCTGTTGATCTCATCTGCTTGATTCTTTCTACTATGTTGGAAACATCTTGACTGCATAATTTCAGACTCTGCTGGTTGATATTCTCTGCAGATTGCAATACCTCTTGAGCCATTCTCTTATTGCCTGACTTGTCCAACTGTCCCTGTGTTTTTGTTGATGTTTGTGGATCATTTCTTTCATTCCAATCCCTTTGCTTTGTCAACAGATTGCTTCATCAGCATCCTTGCTTTCATGATTTGCATGATTGGGTATTTACAGTTCATTTGGCAAGGGGGAGAATAGTTTTTGCATGCTTCGCATTTACTTCTTTGATTTTATCATACTATAATTTCTTTTTGATAATGTTAAAGGTGGAGAATAGCTTGGTTGAGTCATAGAGAGGTCATTGATTGAATTAAGTTGCATGATACAAATGCACAGAGGTCATTGATGATTCATTAGAGGTCATTGATGATTCATTGATTGAAATGACTAATAATGACTCATAGTTTTGTCATCATCAAAAAGGGGGAGATTGTTGTGTCGTCCCTGTGTTTTGATGCAGTCAAAAACTCTAGTCATGTATACTCTTTAATATGATCAATCAATGTGGTTTGTTGATAAAGAATCATGCATATGCTCTCATGACTCTGTTTGTGCTGTTGAGGTGTTCAAGGTGCACAAAGTACATATTGAAAGCTTGTTAAAATCAAAAGTCAACTCATAGTCAATAAGAAAAGTCCATGGTCAACAAGGTCAATACATAGTCAACCAGTTCATCGCAAAGCCCAGGTCGATGCTTGTGTGATAGGGGTAGCAACTTAAGGTCGATGCACATGCTCACTGGTGCATGTAGAAGTCTACCTGAGTTACTGTACAAGTCGATGCACATTTCAGCAGTATGAACAAAGGTCGATGCTAGTTTTGCTCTACAAGCGAACAAAGGTCGATGCTAGTTCTGTTGCCAGAGGAACTAAGGTCGATGCTAGTTTTGCTCTCCAAGCGAACAAAGGTCGATGCTTGTTCAGTGCCAGAGCAACTAAGGTCGATGCTAGTCCTGTTGCCAAAAGAACTAAGGTCGATGCTTGTTCAGTGCCAGAGCAACTAAGGTCGACGCTAGTCCTGTTGCCAGAAGAACTAAGGTCGATGCTTGTTCAGTGTCAGAGAAACTAAGGTCGATGCTACCTTAGTTGTTTATGAGAAAGGTCTGTGCACATGTCCAATGGAGGTCAATGCTAGTTAGCTGGGGACCAATGAAGGTCGATGCTAGTTAACTGGGGACTGATGAAGGTCGACTCACATTGACGCTACTGCATTCCGAGCACATGAAGAGCTCAGCATAGTAAGGTTGATGCTAGTTGCCTGAGCGTGCAGCATGAAGTCTGTGCATGCTTGCTTTTTGGCAAACTAAGGTCGGAGCACATTACACAAGGTCATAGCTCATACTCACACAAAGTCAGAGTACATCACACGAGGTCAGAGCACATCTTCATAAAGTCTGTGCAACTGTTGAAGCCTTGGATCATGAAGTTAGAGCACATTTGGTGGAAGGCTATAAGGTCAATGCAGTGGGCACAATCAATAGAAACAAGGTCAGTGTAGCTGAGGAACACCATACACTTAAGGTCGGTGCACATTTCATTTATGGCAGATAAGGTCGGTGCATGTTTTGATTCATATCATATAAGGTCTGACCAATCAAGGAACAATCTTCAACCCCCCTAAGGCAGGCATATCAGCGAACACTTGGACTGCAGCAACTCAAGACACGTGACCTCGAACTGATACTAGGCACGTGATCCCAGATTGGCGCGAAATGGCACATGGACCCAAGTGAGCACATGTTTGGGCACGTGAGCTAAGGATCAATCATTAGAGGAATGTTCTCTCTCCTGCCACGTGGCCCAATGATAAATCTATGGAATCAAAACACTTATCCCAAAAGGTCTTACGGAGCCCCTATTCTATATGAAGGGGTCTTCCTCCTCCTGAAGAGAAGTGTGCGGCACAAGAAAGGAAGAGAAAATGTGTGCAGAAGAAAGAGTGGAAAAATAGATGCAGCAACCGCCATAGAAGAAAGCCAGTAGAAGAAGAAGAAGGGAGAGCTGAGTGCTGAGAGTGATGAGTAGAGAAAGAGAAAAGAGAGTGAGCAAGATAAGAAGAGAGAGTTTGGAGAAGGAGAGCGTGTGAAGAAGGAAGAGTGAGCAGCCGGTGGTGATATTTGAAGATCTGTTTCGAGATTGGTCTCGTGGATCAAATCCAGATCCATCCTGCTCTTTGGAGCTACATTCTGATTGTTTTCCTTTTGTCCTTTTTGTTGTTTGTTCTTTTCCATTTTGTTCTTCCGATCCTCTGGTTTGAGGTCGGGTTCCTCCTGAAGATTCAGGAGAAGGGAGACCGTGTCTCTGGTTAGCGAGTGGCAGGGTGTCACTCGTGGTTTTCCCTCTGGGTTTCAGAGGAAGGGAGACTTGGGTCTCCGATTGTGAGTGGCTGGGGTCACTCACAGTTTCCCCTCCGGTTTGGAGGAAGGGAGGTTTGCCTCCGGTTCTAGTTCTATGGATAGCAGAACTAGGGTGCTGGTCTTGTGGGAAGCAAGACCAGGTTGAGGGATTTGTCTCCCTCAGGGTAAGCTGTTAGGCAGCCGTTATTTACAGACTGAGTCGGCTTCTTGCTTGGAGCAAGGGAAGTCTCATTCCGGTTTGGAGTGAGGGGTGGACGTAGGCGGACTTTTGTCTGTCCGAACCACCTAAAAATCAAGTGTGCAGTGGTTTGCTTCATGTGATTGTTCCTTATCTTCTCCCCCCCCCCTTCACAGTTTGTAGTGTGATCAGTTTCTGCTTTCCACACTTATCGTTTATCAAGTGTTCGAGCTGTGTCTTGTGTGGGCTGCTTCATCTTAGTGAGAACTGGTAGTCAATTTACTATGTTCTTTCTATTCACTGTTTGGTTGGTTTTGTCGTTATGATTTGGCAGCATCATGTTGTCCTAGTACATTTGAAGGGTATCCATGATCAATCTTTTGCTACTACCTGATTAGTGAGTACCTTCTTGTGACTGCTGTGTCACTCCACAGTATAACCTTCCGTTGTGATTTTAAGGTGGTGTGAATTGTCTGCGTCCTCTGGTCTAGTAGAAGCCTTCATATCTTAGTGTCTTCCGCGTAGCAATTTTTTCTTTCATTTGTTTCTAGGAGTGAGGCTTATATTTTAATTTGGGCAAATTTTCCAAAAAGATCCATTCACCCCCCTCTAGATCCATCTCCGTGTACCACCTGTTCTAACAGGTTGATGGGGCCCCGGATGGGCGGTGGGTAATGAGAGGTTTCGAGGGTAGGGGTGGAGGTATGGTGGAGGTATGGTGGAGGTAGATGGCGCCCCGGAAGGACGTTGGATAGTGAGGGGTTTGTTTGGGGGATGCGGAGTGGAAGTGGATGATGAAGTGGAGGCATGAGAGATGATGAGAGGTTTTGAGGGTAAAGGGGGTATGGTGGATGGCATTTGCTGGTGGCTTAGTGGGAAGTTAGCAACAGGGATGCGGATGGGAAGGCGTGACGGCTGTGGGAATGAGGGAGGCCTTATTATAGGTTGTAATATGGGTCGGGGAGAGACAGGTGCAGGCCGGGCGAGGCAAGGGGATTGGTTAGAAATGTGATTGGCAGAAAGAACATAGGTGCCTTCCGTATACTAATCTTGCCCTCTTCCAACTTCCGGGAAGGAAGAGATGGGGTTGACTTGGTGGTTGGGTTGTTGGTGCGCTGGTAATGGATTTTGGATGATGCCCATGTTTGGTTGCTGCTGTGGTGCCTGCTGAGGCTATTGTTGTTGTTGTTGTTGGTGTTGTTGCTGCTACTGCTACTGTTGTTGTTGCTGCTGCTGCTGTTGTTGTCTAGGGGGAGGTCTCTTGGCCTTCAACATGGCGATGTATCACCTCATTTCATCCCAATCGATTTGATGTTCATCATTCGTATCATAGATATAATCTCTAAAATGAAAATAGTTTTCCACTGTATGACTCGGCTGTCTATGGAAGACATAATATCTGGAAGTGTCGACGTTCGGGGGCCATATGGCTCTTTCCTTAGGCAAGGTGAGTGCATTAGCAGCCATGAGAGCATTAAAGATGTCCGGCAATGATTCCGGCAAAGGTGGGTAGTGAGCTCTCCTAGGGCCGATCGGCCTCCTCTGTTGTTGGGGGCCATAGTCTCCAGGTGGTGGAACCTGGTGATATTGAGTAGGTGGCTATTGTTGTTATTGGGGATGGAGGGGCTGAGGCATATTGTTCTAGAGGAGGTTGTTTTGTAGGGGAGGACGATAGGGTTGCTGACCCTGTTGGTTCTGATGGAAGGGGAGTTGTGGGGCTTGTAGAGGCCTGGGGTTGGCTTGTTGGTTGGGATTGCTAACCGCACTCACATGTTCATTTGTTACGACCCCTTCTGTCACCCCACCTTGGACACCGGTGCTTGGCTTCCTAAACACCTTTGACTTTGGCGGCTCGAACATATGCATGAGGGGAGAATCTTTCAGCTGTGTTTGGATATATCGAGCCCTCTCGTATAGCTCCTCCATCGTGTTAAGCCTGTTCATTGCCAGAATGTGCAGAAACTGGGGGGTAACATTTGATACAATCATTTTTACCTGCTCTGGCTCTGAGAGGGTATCCTTTATCCTCTCTGCCAGGGACCTCCATCTATCGACATACTGGACGAAATCTTAGTCTGACTTTATTTTCTCAGCCACCAGGTCAGTGATAGAAAGAGACAGGCTGACCCGGTCCCGATATTTCTGTAGGAACTTTCTCTGGACCACGTCGAAGTTCTCAACCTCACTTGGCTCTAGGGCGTAGAACCACTCCAGCGTAGGGCCGTCTAATGATCTCCTGAGGAGGTATGCCAGAGATCTTTTGTCATTCTGCCAGAACGAGGACTCATACATAAAGTCCTTCAAATGGGTAAAGGGATTGCCAGTGCCATTGTACCTACGGTACGTGGGCATCTCAGAAGGGGTAAGGTGCAATACTGGGAGGATCGTCAGAGAAACTTCAAGGGTGGATTTTACATCCACCATTTTCTTGAAGTCTCGGAATTGCTCATCCATCTTATTCAGTTTGTTTAAGATGGACTGGGTGAGCGTGTTAACCGGGGGAGGTGGCGCTTGCCACGGAGAGAGCGCAGGCCTTCCGGAGGCCTGAGAAGGAAACCTCGTACAGGAGGGGTATTGGGGTTTACCAGTGGATAGGCCCAGCTGGACTGGTGTTTGAAGGGCGGCTGGCGCTAGGGGTTGCGAGGGGAATTAGAAGGAGGGGGGCTGTTGATTTGCCTGCCCCAAAAGTGAGGGGGAGGGAATAGCCTATACAGGCTCTTGGATGGGTGTAGCAGCCGGGTTCGGCTCCGGGGGAGAAGGGGAAACATATTTCCCTTTTAGAATGGCCTGGAAGGCATGGAGTTGCTCGGGGTTGAGCTGGGTGTTGGCAAGGACACCTAACAGGGAGGAGATGTCCTGGGGGGTGACGCATTCCCGGCAACATTCGGCACCTCATGCGAGGACTCATAGGATGGACCGACGTCCATGGCGTAGACATGGGGCTCACCTTGGTAGCCCTGGTCCGGGTTATACTCTCCATAAGAGTCATGACCTGGGTCATGCATTTGGGGCTCATAGCTGAAGGCCTCGGCCTCAAAAACATCGTAATTGTATTCAGCCATCCTTAACACTTTTCCGGAACGTAATAACATACACCAACAAACAAATGACAGAGATTAACACACAAGTTGATGTTTTACATCCTTTTTTTATTTTTCTTTTTTTTTGTTTTTATGTTTTTTTACAAATTAGAAGTTCACACAAGAGGTAGGGCCCTAGTTAGAATTTCGGCCACCGCCGTGCCAACTAAGGTCACTCGCCTCACCACGAACAGGTAACTAAACTCCAGGGAACTTTGATGGTACAACCGGCCGAGTGAACGAAGAGGGAATCCTTCACTGTCGGGGACTTACGGAGGTCCCGATGAAGGAGATCCTAGTATGTCGAGAGGAATTCCCGAACAGATAGTCCTTCCTTCACCGAGAGAGGGTGAGTTCCTAGAAATGGAAAATAAAAGGGGAAGATCGATGCATGTAATGTGGTGCTGTATAACAGAGATATGTAAAACACCAACAAAATAGGAAGAACATGAATTATGTAGGACAGAATAGAACTAAACAATCTTCACAGGACAAAATAGAACATAAATTGTGTAGGACATAACATGATTAAATTTTTTTCTATTTTTTTTTCTTTTAGAATCAAAGGAGCGTGTCCACAATGGGAGATGCCTTTGAAAGAACGCGTCCACTTGTCAATACGCGCCTACACAAAGACTGACAGTTGCTAAGGGCGATGATGTTGAGCACGCGCCTGGAGCTCCATACACGTTCTCAAGCTGAAGCCCGCTTTCTCAGAAACAACGGAGGGAAGGGCAAGATTCCTGCAACAACGTGAATCTCTCGAGAAATCACAGGGGACTGTGGGGAAGTGCACGAGGTGCACAAGGGATGAAATTAAAATCGTAAAAGGTGCTGCTAAGAGCACAACTGTAGCGCACGTGGGCGCCAAACGAGGGGCACACGTGGGTGCCAAACGGAGGGGCACACGCGGGTGCCAAAACACACGGGTAACCAAAAGGAAAGCAAAAGAAGTCTCACCGTGATCGCCAAGAGGTGTTGACGGACGTCACGCGGTGCGGAGAGCAGGGAAGAAAACATGCGTGCTTAAGGAGGAATGCTGCGAAAGACTCCCGGAGAGGATTGTCTCTACCGGATTCGAACGGGGAAACACACGAGACAGGAAAACACACGGAATGAAAATGGTACAATTGGATAGAAATGGAGATGACAGAAATAAAAATGACGTTAATGAAACCTCCGTGAGAACTTGTTCTCTGTGGGGTTTGAACAAAAAATAAAAATAACAGAATTAAACCACCGCGAGAACTTGTTCTCCGTGGGATTTGAATAGAAATAAAAGGACATAATGAAACTGCCGCGAGAACTCGTTCTCCGCGGGGTTTGAACAAAAATGAAAATAGCAGAAGTAAGTCGCTACGAGAACTTGTTCTCCGCGGGATTTGAACATAAATAAAAGGACAGAATGAAACCGCCGTGAGAACTCATTCTCCGCGGGATTTGAACATAAATAAAATGGGGAAGGGAGTAAAAGAAAACAAGATGCGCGTGTATGTTGGGTGTGATCGCCAGGGGCTGAGAAACCCACAATGAAAAGAATTTGATCGCGTACGTACGCCACGGGAGTGGAAATAGTGCGGGTTCTTTCTTCCTCTTCTGTTGGCCGACCGACGAAGAGGGCTTCCTTCGGTTACCCTGGTTGATATTGTCCCCTTTTTTATTTTATTTTTATTTTATTTTTTTTATTTTATTTTTTATTTTGAGAGAGATCTAGAGGGAGAAAGAGATAAATTAGGAGAGATGAGAAATCAAGAGAAATCAAGATGTGAAAATTTAGAGAGAGAGAGTGTGTGAGATATGAAGAATAATAATAATAAGATTAAATATTATTAAGAATATATATATAGAGAGAGAGAGAGAGAAAAAGAAATATTCTCTTAATCAGATGTGAAAAGATATAGAGAGAGAGATATAAAGAATAATATTATTATTATTATTAAATATTACTAAGAGCACATATGGAGAGAGAAAGAAAAATTCTCTCTTTTTTATTATTTTTTTGTTTTGAGGAAGGTCAAGAGAGAGAAGAGAGAGGGGATGGGAGATGAAGAGAGAGATAGAGAGAGAACGTGGGGAGGGAGTTAGAGAGAGAAAGAGAAAGGGCGATCGCAGGTAGAGTCAGAGAGAAAGCGGCGAGGTGGGGATCGACCGGTGGGTGGAGCGCCAGAGGTGGAGGTGTGCCGGAGGTGAGGAAGGGGGCCATTCGCAGTCGTGGCGGGGTCGTGGGCGTGGGCGTGGGCGGCGGGCGTGGCCGGTGGCTGTGCTCGCGGGCGTACAGGGGAGTGGACTTGCGGAGGCCGGTGGTGGGGCCGGTGCGGCGACCGCTCGCGAAGGGGAGGCCGGCGAGGGTGGGGGGCTGCCGCGATGGTTTGGACGTCGGGTGGCCGGCATGGGTGAGGGGCGTGGGAGACGAGAGAGTGGAGGCGGAGGGCCGCTGTCGTGGGTAAGAGGGGGAACTGGAGGCGAGGTGGGGTGGCGTGTGTGCAACTAGAGAGAGAGAGGGCGAGGGGGATACGAGAGGGTTAGAGAGAGTGAGAGGCGGTGGGGAGGTGTGTATGAGTGTGGACTAGAGAGAGAGGGTGAGGGGGATACGAGAGGGTTAGAGAGAGGTCGACGCAGAGGGGAGGTTGCCGGTGGAGACCGCGGCGAGGGGGGGTTCTGCGTGGTGAGTAGGGATGTCAATGGATCGGGTTCGGCTCGAGTAGACCAATACCATACCCTATCCGTAAAAATTTTACTAATACCATATTCGGATAGTACCCTATTATTTTCGCGGGTATGGATACGGGTATATCCGTCACGGGTATGGATATATCCGCGGATATCCGTATCCGTCTATAAAACATGAGTTCACATTCACATCCAAAGAAATGTGAGATTTATGAGAATTAGAAAAAAAGAAATCCGGTCAATTCTTTCCTTTGTAAAGTAATTTTTATGTTTTATAAAAACATCCTTATAATTTTAGCAAGAAGTCTAAACTCACAAGCTCAACAAGACGGGCAAATGGGCAACGGATTGGGTTCATGTCAAAATCATAGGCCTAACATGCACAATAAGTTATTAAGAGCGGGTTCGGATCGGGTACGGGTTTGGGTGCACTAAATCCATACCCTATCCGAATATGAAACGGGTATTTTAAACGTATCCGAACTCGAATCCATATCCGTTTAATCGGGTATTACCCGATCCATCACGGGTCGGGTAATGCGGGTAATAGAGTTTAGGAGTATTTTTGACATCCCTAGTGGTGAGGAGAGGGAGGTGGAGAGGGTGATGCGGAGGTGAGGAGGGGAGCTACGGTGGTGAGAGAAAGATAGAGAGAGACGGGGAGAGGGACGTAGGAAACTGAAAGAGAGAGGGAGGGAGTGCAGTGCGATGGTCGGTAGTTGCATGCATGGGGCGACGGTGGGTTGGCCGGCGGTAGAGATAACGAGAGAGAGGGGGGAGAGCGGTGGCTGCGATGGTGTGGGTGAAGAGGAGATGGTGCGGTGAGGAGGGAGGTGGTGCAGAGAAAAGGAGAGGGCGAGTGGGGAGGCGGTGTTGGCGAGGGGGAAAGAAGTGGAGAGGGAGGGGAGGCTCACGGCGTAGTTAGTGGCGAGGGGCTGGGCTGCCGACGGTGGCGGTGAAGGGGGAAAGAGGGCTGTGAGGGGGGTGGTTTCGCGTAGGGAGAGGGCTGTGAGGGGGTGGTTTCACGTAGGGAGAGGGCTGCCGGCGACGATGATGCCGGCGGTGAGAGGAGGCGGAGGGTGCAAGGGGACGGCGAATGAGAGAGGAAGGTGCAGAGGGGTGGGTGCAGAGAAGGCGGCGTGTGCGTGAGGGTTAGAGAGAGAGGGGACCACGGCGGCTCGGCGAGGGAGACGGTGGGGCTAGCGACGGTGGCGGAGGTGGTGGGAAGGTCGACGAGGGAGAGTGAAGAGGGTGAGAGTGTTGAGAGGGAGCGGGGGATGGTGGCAGTGGCGGTAGGGAGGGAGAGGGAGGCCAAGGCGGGTACGGGTGACTGTGTGTACAGGGAGAGTGCAGGGGGGTGAGAGGGAGAGAGGTGGCCGGCGGCGGGTACGGGTGACTGTGTGTACAGGGAGAGTGCAGGGGGGTGAGAGGGAGAGAGGTGGCCGGCGGCGGGTACGGGTGACTGTGTGTACAGGGAGAGTGCAGGGGGGTGAGAGGGAGAGAGGTGGCCGGCGGCGGTATGTGAGAGGGGGTGGGGTGAGAGGTGGCCGCTGGTGATGCAGGGAGAGGAGGACGCCGGTGGAGGGGAGGTGGTGTGTGTGGGGCTGGTGGTGAGGTCGACGGGGGAGAGTGGGAAGTGAGGTGAGAGTGGGTGTTAGAGAGAGAAAGGGAGAGGGAGAGAGTGTGGGTGTGGGGAGAGGAGTGTCTGCAGAGAGAGAAAGGGAAGTGGGGGGAAATCGACGGTTAGCAGAGAGAGAGGGGAGGAGAGGGGGGGATGGGTCTCGCGGTGGGCGAGAGTGGTGCGTGCATGCATGAGAGGGCTACGTGGGGGGTTGCGGACGGCGGCTGCGGTGGGATGGCAGTGAGGGGAGGCGCGAAGGAGAGGGAGGTCGGCGCGTGTGGGGTGTGGTGAAGAGCATGAATGGCAGTGCGAGGCGCATGCGTGAGGATTAGATAGAGAGGGGGAGAAGGAGGCGGTGGCGTGGGGTGCTGTCGACGGTGGAGATGGGAGAGAGAGAGGGAGGGTGGCCGCGCTGTGAGAAGTGCAGGAGGTGAGGCGGACGGTGCAGACGGCGGTCGGAGGTGGGAGGTGTGTGCGGTGAGAGAGAAGGGAAAGAGAAGTGATCGGTGTGAAGGGGGGTTGGCGCGGCGACGTGGGGAGGGTGTAGGCGGCTGTGGGGAGTTGGTTCGCGGTGGTTTGAGATGCCGGCGGCGAGGTTGGCGGAGGCCGGTGGCCGGCGGAGGGTGGCAGGCGTGGTGGCCGGAGGGAATGGGGAGGCCGGAGGTGGCGTGGTGGTCGGCGCGGGTGCGGTGTTCGCAGGGGAGAGCAGGTGAGAGGGAGAGGGCCGTAGGAGAAAAAGAGAGTGAGAGAGTAGAGGGATTCTCTGCCGGTGGTGAGGAGGAGAGGGGATGGGGAGAGAGTGATGAACGGAGAAGAGATAGATGGGGAGAGAGTTACGTGAGAAGGGGGAGAAAAATGGGTTGCGCTGGGCGGTGGCTGCTGGGTGTGTGAAGTGGCAGGAGTGGCTGAGAGGGGATGGATGTTGGGAGAATAGAATGAGATGGGGAGAGGGGGATGGTTTACGTGGGTGTTGCGATGGGATGAGAAGTGGGTGCGTGAGAGGGGCTAGAGAGAATGAGATGGGATGTTGGCCGGTGGTGGTGCCGTGAGGAGGAGAAAGAGCACCAGAGGAGATCGAGATGGGCGTTGTGATCGGGTGTAAGGTGTGTGGAGGGAGGTAGGTGCAGGTGGGGAGTTGGGGCTGTGGAGAAAGAGGGGGAGAGGGGAGAGGATGGCCGCCCGAGGTGGTGTGTGGAGAGAAAAATGAGAGGGGAGGTGTCTCAGATGATGAGGAGGGTGGCTGGGAGAAGAGAATGAGATGGGGGAGGGGGGTGAATGGGTTCTGCCACCCGAGAGTGGGTGAAGGTGGGGAAAAATAATGATGAGAGAGAGAGGGAGACGGTGGCGTCTGTGAGTGTGTTAAATGAGATAGGGAGACAAGATCCGGGAGAGAGGAGGTGAGGAGTCTAGAGAGGAGTTAAGATTTTGTTTTTATATATCTTTTATATATATAGCCCATCAACCACCCCTTATTTTATTTTTATATATTTTTTCTTTTCTTTTGTTTCTTTTATTTTATTTTTTTTGTTTTATTTTTTTTTGTGAGATCAAATAAAGTTACATGATTAGATTAAATTCATTAAAATTTAAAAAATAACAAAAAAATATGAAATCATTTAAATAATTCAAATGCGCGAGTCGACATGGGACATCATAGCGTAATACGAGATTTACTCACGATAATGTCAAAATGACGTGTCTACCGGGGAGGGGGGGCCAAACGTGAATGTTGGTGCCGTTCCTCCTTAACTATTTGGACCCTCATCAGATCGACAAGGGTATCCAATTTAGCGTTAAGAGGATAGAAAGCCCTCTGGGTCCACCATGGTGGGTTGTCCCCCCTGAGACGGCGGTGGAGGTGGGGCATTGGCCTGAAGATTAGGGAGAGGGTCAGTCAACAAATGTGACTGCACAAGCTCCTCGTTTGCGGCCGCCGATGTCTTCCTCCTATCACCAATAGCCCTCCTACTGTTACTCCTTCGCACCATATTGACTTCTTGCTCGTTTCTCACGGATGATGCCAGATGAAGAGTAGAGATCTCGTGCGAAGTCCTGAACTGTCGGATTTAAGAAAATCGTGGATCATAACCATCTCAAAACAGAGTTCTACAAAAAGAGAGAAACGATCATGACATCTAAAATTGTTATCTCAAAAAAAATCCTCTAATATTTAAGTCAGCAAAAGATACAAACACTTATGTTTTTAAAGAGGTCAGGGATACCCAACATCTGCCAAGGGGATGCTTAATTGGTTCCACGTAGAAGAAAGAACATGGGATATGATTCTGAAAGCTGTGTCCCTCTTCTTGCAGGGCGGGCTTTGAACATTGTGTCATATGAAAACCCATTTAAAAATTCAGATCATCTGCTGCTCTTCAACTCGGACAGTATGGGCATTACTCGATCCCCCGGATGGATCTCGGAGTTAAATTAAAAACTGCAACCCCTCTTCATTCATACACGTCTCGGAAATCAGAATCCGAAATCTCACTTCTGAGGCCCCGTCCTCCAGCCCATCATTGGCAAAAAGTTATCCTAACTTATCGCTAAGGAAAGAAATTTGCAGACCTGATAAATGAGCTAGCTGCTTGTTGAAATCAATCACCCGTTTTTTTTCAAACCAAAAAAAGAAAAGAAAAAGAAAAACCGGGCTCATTTGCAAAGGAACGAAACGCATTGACTAAAGCGGTTTGCCAAAGCAAAAATGAGATTGCACTCGAGTAATTTTGATAATCTAGTGGACACGACTTCCCCGCCTGCAATTTGATTGAACAAAATTCCCTATGCAGTTGTTTTTACACTTGCCCTTGGATTTGTATTTTTTTTCAGAAAATAGAGAATTCTCAAGACGAAATGAATACTATCATCATTAAATGCATAAGCAAGCAGACGGGCCATGCTATGCATGGCTCAGTCACTAAACATCACCCTTTGGCCAGGAAACAACTTGGCAACAAAGGTGGCGAGCACAACTAGTAACGAAAAGTAGGGCTTCCATAACAACATCAACCACTCGTACGTTAATTTTGCCCAAAAAAAAAAGGTTGCGAGGGCGATTAGACTCTGATAAGTCATTCGAAATTGGGCGAATTATGGCATGACGTTTGACAACAATGGAGTAAATCTAAATAACTGAGCTCAATCCTTTAATTGACTCGAGGCTGTAGAAACTTTCATCTTATCCATAAGAAAGAACCATATAAACAAAGACCGCCCTCCAGAAGTCATCAGCGAAACACCATATGGCAGCTTAATGATTTAATGGATACATCACAAAGCCCAAGTCTGGCTCGAAGTTCTGGAATCCTGGAACATGAAAAGGGGGACATCATTGGAATGGAAAATCTGAAAATAATGGGGAATATCACGACTTGACATTGAGCTAATCAAATACAAAAAACATCACTAACATACAACACATCCAGGCAACGTTACAATGAAGCTCTCACTTTGAAAAACAAATAAAATTTCAATGCATCTCTGCGTCAAGTGCATCATGTAGTCATATTGTCGTATTATGGCGTAAGTTAATTTCATCACTTCAAGACCAAGTTTCAATATCGTCACTTGTTTTCCGAAAACAGAACACACTCGCCATTGCCACTGACAGCAATTTACTCTACAAAGAGCAGAGACCATAAATAAACACAAAAAATTTTACCAAATTAGAGACATTTCATCGCATTGGACAAATGCTCAACACACAATCCTCCCTTTCCCTTTGATTTGACCTCGCTGCAGCATGCCAGCGACGCATGGCATACTGGTTATCCTCCCTTTCTGCCACACTTCTTGTTTCCATAGCACTCTTTTTTTAGCACTATCTCAGGCGATTCAGCAGGTCCACTGTGTGACTGCCATGTGGTGATTCTTTTTGTGGTCTGTAGGGATCGTTTTGTGATTCCAGCATTACAGTTCTAGATTGTACATACGGTTGTCATGGGGTTCTTCTGTAGTTTTATTTTGTAGTTGGAAAGGAATCTCCTCTACTGTAAATTGTACTACCTCTATTTATTCTAAATAAAATTGGTAGTACAATTTATCACTTTTCGTGGGGATAGAACATCTGCAGTATCTATCAAGATGCCTACTAATCCTCAGCTAAAGAAGGATGATATCTGACCGATGGCTGTGGCCCAGTTAACATGGATGAGAGGGTTTAGGAGGGGGCACTCAGGTAGTCAGGTTCGAACCCGGGTGAGCTGGGTTTTATGGCATTTCTCATTTCTTTCAACTGTCTGCCATGGTTTGCAATCTTAGGAGAATCTCTCAAGATTTTGTCTCTCAAGCATGCTAATATCCAAAATGCCCAAGACCCCTAGCCAAAGACATGCAAAGTTTATGTAAGTCATGCACCTATTGCGCATTTAGACTGGCTAGTTTGCAGCTAGTTTGCACCTATTACGGATTGGAGACCCGTAACTTCCCTGCACTCCCCACTCCCCACTCACCAATGTGAGTACTTTGAGCTAGAATGCCAGCAAAGATCAGCCCCCTCCTCTCCCCAACCCCCTATCTTGCTACTCTCTGCACTCCCTCTTGTTGCCCCCCGCTCAAAGATGAACCCTTTTTCTTATGTACTGTTCCATCATTTTTATTATTGTGTTAATTTTATCATATGAAGTGGTTAAACAAATGGCATTATAAATTTTCACTAAAGAATTTGAGCTTATCATACTGTCTACTAGCATTCCTGACCTCACGAGATTTTTCCAATATCTCTTCTATCTGAAATCCCCCCCCCCCACCCCCAAGGACAAAACTGAGATCCGATATAGCATTCCTTGGTCTTTGTCAGTGGCATCTGTGCAAAATTATGGAAAAGAAAATTCTACCAAGTGTTTGCAATTGATAATGTGAGTTGGAAGTGCCAACTGAAGAGGTTATAATCTTATGATGCAGAAAGCAGATGAAACGAGCTGGACAAAAGTTGCTTTCTTATAAACGTAACGTAGGATGCCCTGTCTAGCCCTGAACTTCAACTAACAGAACAGTAAGCTATCTTGTCCCTTGAGCACATCATACGGTGAGAGCAAATCTGATTAGTTCATATACAACATGTAAAAGGTAATCTGTTTTGTTGAGATCAAGCTTACTTGCAATTCAGCCCAAAGGAATTAGAAAAAAAAAATGAATGACTGCATTATGTCTGAGGCTAACTAACTATAAATACATAGTTGTTCTGCAAGGTTCAAACTATAAGATAAACATTGTGTTGTACTTTGAGACCTAGCAAATAGTGTTTTTGGACATTCTGACTCCATTAATGCCGTGTTTAACGCAGCTTCCAATTGGAAGCATTTTTTGGCTTCCACAAGCTTTGGCATAGTTGTTTTGGAGGGAGGATGATAGTCCTTCAAAGACATTTATGCAGTTTTAGGGTTGTTTCTGACTTCCAACCAAAAGCCCAAAATTGTAACTTTCTAGATGAGGGTAAAATGGGGTTATTGGATGGCTTGACTTTTCTAACCACACAAATTCAGTTATAACCACTCCTAATTCATAATTTCAGTTGAAGACGGAAGCCAAAATTGACTTCGAACTAAAAAGTTTTACTAAACATGTCCTATATGATGTCAGCAACTTCTAGCATGATCCTATGGTGAAGGGCACAACAGTCCATGGTTCATCAAGGGATGCAAGAGGCACACACATCTTCACAATTTGCTAGATATGGTCAGACAATTCAATCAAAGTGCAAATCCCCCAAATTAAAATGAATCAGAAGGTTCACAAGATCCAAATACAAAACTAGAATTCTTTTGATGTATTCATCCCCGGTAGGATATGGTCTGAAAAGTTAGCTTGAACGTTGGATACATAAAAGAAAACATTTGAGGATCAAATTCGATTTCTTTGACAGGATAAACTTAAAGCAAAAGAAGTGGAGATTAGGCTCGGTTTGGATGCAACTAATGAAAAAACCTGAGTAGGTTTATCATAAATCTGTTTATCATAAACTCGTTTTCTATTAACTCAAATTTGGCTGTTCTACATAAACATAAGTGATCATAAACTCAGTTTACATAGAGAGCCTCCAGCATAAATCAACTCAGAGTGGGTTTATGAAAAAGACATTTACGAGGAGATTTTGAGTTTAAGATAAACTCGAGTTTATGATAAATCTATTTCTAACTATCCAAACTAAGGTTATAACAAAAAGTGAATTTATGATAAACCTAAATGCATTTATGCCTTGCATCCAAACAGGCCCCAAGACTCTCTTCAGGAAAAGTAAATGTTAACCGGGCTAGCACAGGGAAGGCAGGGTATCCAGTATCCACAATTCACCAATTGCTATTTCAGCCTCCAGCTAGTTTGATCACATAGCCTTTGCTTCTGAAGGTAACACTGAGAACAGCTGAGCCACGGGATGCAGCCTAAATCCCCAATCTCACTGCTTTCTAGATTTCCCTCTTGTTTAAAAGATTCAAGTACCTTTAATTACTGTTGCCTTTTCCTTCAACTTCCTGCTTCTTGTCAAAAGGTAAAGATTCACACAGAACAAAATTCAAATCTTCCCATCATTTATTATCCCTATGGGCATCTTAAATAATTCCTACTGATACTCCTAATCTCCTTGAACAAGTCAAGATCCATTACAAATCCTATGGATGGTGCCATTAGAAACATTTCAACAACTAACCAGAGTGAATGTAAATTCTCTGTTTGGATTTTTCCCTCAATTTGCTACTTTTTTGGATTAGCAAGGGGGCGAACACAGTGAAGATCCCAATAATCCACATTGTTTGTCACCTGGAGTTGCTCAGTCAAATTAACAAATGGAGGTATGCTAAAGCGGACCAGGCACCTTCCATCTCTTATACCACCTACAATATTTAATCCCAAGTCTCACTTTGTTGCATGAGCTCCCAACATGGTTCCCCTACAGGCTCCAGTCTCAATTTGCAAGCTAAGAAATGACCTATCTAAACAACACTTAACTTTGAAGATCTTACTTTTTCTTTTTTACATTTTGCTAATGGAGGCAGAATACCAAAATGTAAGAAAATAAGCTGTGATAAAACTCAAAAGATATGAGTGAAAACACTGTAAATTAAAACAAGGGAAAAGAGTTTGACCCACAAAATTATCCCCCCCCAAAAAAGCTCCCCATTCTCACCCTATAGCCACCCAAAGAAATACCTAGTTTAAAAATGGAAAATGGAGGTATAACGTATCACAGATCTTCCTGCTACATTCCTAAGAAAAGAACAACCTTTAGAAATAGCCAGTTCAACAAAGATCATGAGACCTTAGAGCTTCAGATATATGTAGTGGCCCAGTTACAAGCAAGGAAGTAGGAGATGGTTACCAGTAGAAAAAGGCTACCCTAGTGTGGGAGCAAAAGTAGGTCACATGGAGCTACTTACTACTATGTCTGAGGGTTAAGGCAGTGATGAAATGGATTAGTCCTACATCAAAAAGTGAGAAAAGGTAAGTAATATATGTAGGGCTAAAGTCCATAACTTCTTGTAAGGAGTTAAGGAGCTTTTTGGAGAGTGAGAAAAGATACTAGGTTATATCTGTAGGGCTGCCATCCATAACTTCTTGTGAGGAGCTTTTTGGAGATAAAAACCATGGAAACCTATTTCAAAACAGATAATAACTCAAGGGTTGGAGTGGGTAGTGACGTATCTCCACCTAGAGTTCGCCGGACCGGAGCGACTCACCCCGACTCGGGTGACTCGTACCATATCATGGCGAACCCGAGCCATGATACAGTGGGAATCAGCCTGATCGTTACATTGCCATCTAGATTGTGGCGGATCAGCCCGTCTTGTGCGACCTAACACGAGTCAGGTCCGATCCGGCCCAATAAGCACAAGACAATTCAACATGTCTCATGTCATATTGGCCATTTCACAGGTTTCTGTCTGAAAGAGCAAGGGTTTTGTTTGGTCTGGCGACAACGGTTTCTTCCCCATTCTCACCCATTTTCTTGGAGGATTTTGGGCCAATATCTCCAGATCAAGCATTAGAGGTGTTCCACACATTGCTGCACATGCAACATCTTACGTTCAAATGATTAGATGTATCTAGAGGCATCCACGTGCACGCCCACCCATTAGCATAGAGTTGCAATTTGGAGTTTCTGGTGAGGATATGTATCTATCTTTCTTAGACTTTGATAAGGATGATTAACTTTCTTATTTTATTTTTATATTATCTATGTATGAATTATGGAGGTTGGACCCCTTGCACATTTGCTTTATGTCTTCGAACTTTAAACTTTGAATTATGTTATAAGACTTGCAGTTTGTGTAAAACTGTGATGATTGTGTGTTATTTTTTGATGTCCTACTTTAGATGCCTTCGAGAGCACAATGATGACATAGGATGGCAACACGATGTAATGGTGGATGCCAATAGGTATTGGTTCAAGTGTAACTATTATGGCTATGTTGGCAAGGAAGGTGGTGTCTCTGACTTGAAGAAGCATCTTGCAAGAGGAAGGACAATCAGTTATAATGAAATTATTACTTGTAAAAGTGTGCCTAGGGAGGTCCTGACTTTTAAAGTGTAACACTTGGAAGATATCAAAGCTGGAGTGCAAGGAAAGAAGCCATTCTTTAATGAGAATGATTGACTTTTGTGAATTTTTTTTCAGGTTTTATATGTATGGAATTGTATAGGAACCATGGAGTATTTGACTTCATGTTTTAGAAGTTTGAACTGTGAAGTTTGGATTGTGTTTTAAAAAGTTTGAATTTTAACCTTAGAATTGTCTTTTAAACATTTGAAGTTTGATGAGGATGTTAGCTTGAAACCCCTGCATTGTGTTTTATAAGTCTGAACTTTGAATTGTGTTTTAAATGTTTGAACTTTCATGAGGATAACTGGCTTGGACCCTTTAAAGTGTGTTTGAGAATTTTGAACTTTCAATTGTGTTGTAAATGTTAGAACTTTGATGAGAATGATTGCCTTGGACCTCTTGCATCATGTTTTAAAAGTTTAAAATTTGGATTGTGTATGGAATATGGAGTTTTTCACCTTTTTATTTGACTTCATCTCATATAAACATGACATGATTGTGTATCTTCCCCTTTATTTATAGGCTCTAACATATTTTAACAAGGTAGAAATCTTTTGGGGATTTTTGCTAATAAATCCCTACAATCTAGCCTAATTGCTTATTAGTCCTTGAATTAATGAGGCTTGCTTATAAGCCCCCAAAATCTTCACCGTTATACAAAGAAGCCCCTGCCATTCCTTCCACTCAACGAAAATTAACTAGACTCTAGTTAACTTGACCCAAGGTTAGCAAATAACAAAAATGCCCTTGGTTAATAGAGAAAGAGAACCCCCTCCCCCTTGGAGACTCCCCCAACCTTGCAACCCCCTCCCCGCCAGAAACCCCCCACCCTGCAATGGGGATCATCGTGTCAGTCAGGGAGCGAACGGCAGTTGAGGCATACCTGCACAGAGGGAGAGAGAGAGAGTGTGCAGTTGGCCACCTCGATGGCGGACTTGCCGCCGGCGCAGGTAAGCTCCATCGGCAGCTGGTTCAGGAAGGTGATCTCGTAGGTGGGGGCCAGGGTTCATGAAGAAGTAGGGGTCGAGCAGCTTGTGGCCTCAGACGGTCGGGCGTGTCATACCAGTGCCAGAGGGGGAGAGGGATTGTTCTTCTGACTCTCCCAAGTTCTTTTGTAACTATAAATGCTGGCTGTAAGCTGCACACCCGGCCCTGGGCTCCTCTGTAGAACCGGACGAAGGGAAGCACATGGACATTGAGAGTGTGACACATGGACTTGTGTTCTTCATAGTTCCCCTTCCACACATCTGACACATCCGGATTTGAGTCCGCAAACTGACATATCTGAAATGGAAGGGCCATGTATTGTAAGATGGGATCCCCTGCGATTGCTACTCCGACTATTCTAAACAAATCAAATGGGCATGAACAGCAAGACACCCCGATCAAGCTCAATTAGCTGACCTTGGGATGTAGGGCTTTGCAGCTGCCGCAGCTGGGGGAGTAGAAGTTGACCACGACGAGACTGTCGCCTGCGTTGCACAAGGAATCCACGAGCTCCTGGGCAGACCCGATCTCTTTCATGTTGGGCACCTCGCCCTTCTCCGACCACCTCATCAACGGGGGCACACAGAAGGAGTTGGCCTGGGTCTAAATTTTATACACAATAGAAGCAGGATGGTTACGTTGGATTACAGGGCAGGAAGAAAAAGGAAACATAGAGTTGCATGAGGAGAGGGGCTTTGCTTACATAGACGGCGAGATCCCTAGCAGCCCAGCAGTCAGGGCCGCCCTGTGTCTCCCTGATGACCACCTGCTCACCTTTGAACTCCCTCTTCCAAGGAGAGAATCCCAGCTACGACGATGGCAACCCCCCGGCCAGCTGCCTCTTCTTGTTCCATCCCGCTACGCTGGAGGAGATGGAAAAGCCCTTCCTCAAGCTGAACTCCATCGCAGAAGAGGTGGGTAACACGAGAAGGAGAAGGAAACCCAGTTTGGGTGGGAGGAGGCAGCTCAGTGGGAGAGAGAATGGAAAACAAAGGATGAAGAAGGTGGCAGAGGAGGGGAATGAAGAAAGGAGGAAACTTGCAGATAAGCGACGATAGGGGGGTTCAGGCAGGGGGGGAGTGGGGGGAGAGGCGTGCAAAGGGGAGGGGGGTCCAACCGGCAGGGTAGTAGGTGGTGGGGGGGGAGGTTCCAGCCGACGGGGATAGCACCGCTACCGACGCCACCGCCGGGGCGGCCTTCCTAGGCCAACATGAGAGAGAGAGAGAGAGAGAGAGAGAGAGAGAGTAGGGGGCTCACATTAAGAAAGGACATTTTTGTCTTTTTCAATGCTTTGTCACCCTAGAAATGGAATATTCCACGGGATATTCTCTTTTTTGACGGCCACCAACCACATGGACTTTTTAGTAAAAGTCCGAAGATTTTAGGGATTTATAGACAAGGGACTAATAAGCAATTAGGCTAGATTGTAGGGACTTATTAGCAAAAGTCCCAATCTTTTATAGTATAAAATAGTATTTGTAGAAGTAAAAGCAAAGGATAAATAGTCCAAATATTTCATAAATTGTTGATTTTGTTAAAAAAATTGCAAAAAACCCTCAAAACAGGCAACTCGGCCCGGGTCCGTCAGAGTCGGCCCAACTCATGGCAACTCATACTCTATGTAGTCTGAGGCATGAGGCGAGCGAGGCGACCAGGGGGGCGCCTCACGCCTCAAAGGCCTAGGCGATGGCCGAGGCGTTTGAGGCGAGAAATTAATAAAAAAATAAATATAAGTCCCTCTGCCAATTGTCGATTACCCTGCACAAATATAAGTCCACTGCCAATTGTCGATTACCCTGCACAAATATAACAGATATAAATCCACTGTCACCTATGAGAGTGAGAGATCGGAGAGAGTGAGAGAGTGGAGATTGGAGAGACAGAGAGTGAGAGATCGGAGAGAGTCAGAGTCTGAGATACAGAGAGTGAGAGATCGGAGAGAGTGAGAGAACGGAGAGACAGAGAGTGAGAGGTCGGAGAGAGTGAGAGTCTGAGAGAACAGAGAGACAGAGAGTGAGAGATCAGAGAGAGAGTGAGAGAGTGGAGAGAGTGAGAGATCGGAGAGAGTGAGAGAGTGAGAGTCTGAGAGAGTGAGAGATCGGAGAGAGTGAGAGAACGGAGAGACAGAGAGAGATCGGAGAGAGAGTGAGAGTGAGAGAACAGAGAGACAGAGAGTGAGAGATCGGAGAGAGTAGAGAGAGTGGAGAGACAGAGTGAGAGATCGGAGAGAGAGAGAGTGGACATACAGAGAGTGAGAGTGGCCAGAAGAAGCCGGAGGAAGAGATTGGCAGCCGCTGCCGCACGCCGGAGGAAGCTGCTGCCGCACGCCGGAGGAAGCCGCTGCCGCTCGCCGGAGGACAGGGTTCGGGTCGCCGCTGCCGCGCTTGGAGGTGGAAGCAGCGAAGGGAAAAAAAAACAGGCAGTCGAAACCCTCGGGCGGGGGGGGAGGTTAACATATCCGGACGCGGCTCCTTAACGGGTCGTTGAAACCCAATACGCGGATCCGTCTTCGGGCGAGCGACAGCGGCGAGCGGGCGAGGCGCGCGGAGGCAGCCGACGCGTGTGAGGCGCTCGCCTCGGCGAGCCGCGACGACGCGAGGCGGGCGATCAACGCCTCGCCCCGCCTCACCGCCTAGGCGCTCGCCTAGGCGGGTTTTCAACTACACAGCTCATACTAGATCAGAGAGAATCTGGGTCGATCCGGATCTCCAATCCAGCTAACCTTGTCTTCACCTAGCTTATAGGGCTCCAATCCCCTTAGTGAATTTCCTCCAACCTCGTATACACCAGCTGCTTCATCTCTCCACCAACCTTATGTTCTTCAAGCTTTGCATCTTCCCATTCTCCCAAGTTCGATTCTCTCACCCCTTGATCACCATGAGAAAGTGACTTTTGAACATTGGGAAAAAAATACCAGCTAGCATCAGGGAAAAAACCCACAAATGACGAATCCCTGCGATTTACACAGGATATTTTAGCCTCAAGTTGCATTGAACAAAATCTCCACTTCTTTTAGCAAATGGCTTAAGAAGATGCATGGGTGAGCAGCATTGGATGTCAGCCATTCATGATTTTAAAATGAATTATGATTTAAAAAGAATCCCATTGATATTGAACTCCACAATTGCATTTGGGAGTACACATTGATTTGAATTTGAAATGCAATTGGTTGTGCATTTAAATCAGATGGCTTCAAGCTCAGTGAAGGTCATAATACTAGAAGATATCTTTGTCACAAATACTCCATGTCTTTCTCTCCAATTCAGTATCCAACTAGAAGTGCAGGTATCTAACAACCCCCCCAACCTTCCTGCCTCTCTTCTCTCTGTTCTCCCTCTCCCACTCCCTTTTATCGATTGGAAGGGAATATGCTACTTTTGATGACAATTTGATGCGTATTCCATTAGACATTCTTAGCTTTCAGATGGTTGCTAACTGGAAGGACCTATTTCTAAGAAGGGATAAGTTTATAAGAGTTAGGATTAAATATGCAAGTTACAAGAATTTATTTTTAATTTAACATATTTATAGGGTCAACAACCGTGCAACCATAAAAATAATGTACAAATATGCGTACAAATGTTCAGAAAAAAATAGACCAAAGTTACAGTGTAATGTATCCACAGTTGGTAATTGAACATCAAAACAAAGCTAAGGGTGAGCAATTAACTACAGATCACAATGGGTTTTGGGTTATAAATAATGGGCTTCGGATTTTTTTGTGAAACGAGGAAGTAAGAAAGAAAGTGGCATTGACGGTCATCTGGTTTCTTTTCCTTGGATGACTGATTATAGAAAGACAAAGAAGGGAAGAAGCACAATGGCAGGTGGTGCCACAAGGACAAGGAGAGGGCAGCAAGTTAGGCTGACTTAGGTTGGGATGGGGTCAACCTGAGCCCAGAATTGAGGTTTAGCGAGGTCAACGCTAACTTAACTAAACCTGACAATCAACTTTACAAGAATAAACCCTAACCCAGCCCGCATGTATGGGTTGGGTTGGGTTCACCTTAATGCTCAACCAAACTCTACATCTCCTTTCTTCATCTATCTCCTCCTCTAATCTTCTACACATCTCCATCAACCTACCCACCTCAATCTCATCTGGTTCATTATTCAAATAAATGGGGGAAGAGATGAAGAGAATTTCTTGAACATAGAACAGAAGAAAAGAGAATAATAGATGGAGAAGAAATGAACAAAAAAGTATTTGATCTTTTCTTCATACATGCACAAATGAACCAATTTGATCAGAAATGGACCCCCAAACTATCACAAAGGTGTTTGACTCCCCTCTCCCCCTAGTGCCCCGGCAATGCTAAGCCTGCTACTGCTGGTTTCTGCAGGTCATTTGCAATGTATTCTTCAATGGCAGCAGGTTAGCCTCTTGATAGTTCATGGTCACTAGATGCTTCTCTTTCAAGGCATGCAGGGCAGGAATGTTCTGCTGAAAGGAGGAATAGGAGGCAAGAAAGGGGACTACTTGTGCAACATGACCATTTGGTGAGGATGTTGGCATGGAATGCAGGAGTTACATTGGGATTGTCAATCCTCCGATTTTGGCACTTAAGACTCATCACAATCGGAAAATAGAAAATAGGAAAAAAAATCAAACAAGATTGGTCTAACTCAGCCAACTCAGATCAAGAACGGCTAAATTGCACGTGGATTGGCCAATCTTGGCCTATTTGAGTTTGACCAAAAGAGACGAAATTTTACAAAACTGGCCTTTTGTATTGTACAAGTATTTTTATAAATATACTTTTTATTTATAAGAATCATTTTACTTATGAAAATATCTTTTCCTTTTTCTTGTTGGATCTGCATATCTGGCCTGGCCAGATCCATATCAGGATTGGCGTTGGGCATCCGCAATCTAGATGGAGAAGCAGAAGCAAGGAAACCTAACTGTAAGAAGATCTGCTGTATAGATGATTAATATCAGCAGATGAGAGATCAGAAATTACTTTTTTACCTTATCTAATACATCTTTATGTTTTAGAAAATTTATCATAGTTTCAGCAATTTTCTATGATTACTCTGAATACTGGGAACTAATTATAAATATTTTTCAATCTAATGTCTACTTTTAAGTTAACAATTTATCTGATATAATAATATTTCCACATATTTAGAGATTTTGTGCATTTCTTAGAATCTTCTTTTGGTCATTAAGGACTAGGTTCTTAGATACATTTCAATTTATAGAATACCTGGAACTAGAAAAGATACTATCGGTCATTTTGCAACATGCCCCTCTTTATGAAAAAGGGGACCGAACCAGTATGGTTCACTTTCCCTCCCCAAGGCTGTGCCCTCAGGCCTTCATCACCATTAGTCACTCCCGACACTGCCGTGTGGCTGCCATCACTCAAGAATTGCAGACCCGGATTGGGTCCTTGGATCGGCCATAGCCAATCCCCATCCGGATCAGATTGGATCAGTCGGATCGGCCAATTCACATGAACTCAGGCTGATCCTGGACCAGCCTGACTAAAAATTTTAAAAACTTCAAGAAATTTTCGGAAAAAACAGGAAAAAATCATAGAATAATTCTAGACATGTATTTAGACAAAAAGATGATTAAAAATACTACATATCATGCACTTACATCATAAACAGTGTTAAAGATGGTTAAAACACTAGTAACCGGTCTGTAACCCCCCCCCCCCAAACTTGGATTGCTGCCCAGCAATTCCAAGTCAAATCGACCGATCCAGATCCGGATCAACTGATTCTGCAATCCATGCCATCAATGCAGCATTTCAGCCAATCCTTCAATGCCTTCCAGGCTTGTGGCCACCACCGACACCGCCTCTGTGTCTTCTTATTTTCCTCTCTCTCTCCTCTCTCCCCCCGCCAATATACACAGCAAGCAGTCTTCACTGCCCTCATCTCTTTTTATTCTCCACCCTCCTGCAGCATCTTCTCCTCCACTTCTTCTTTCTTCCCCACTTTTTTGACTCAGCAAAGACTGAGACCCCTTATGTGATATTGGTGGATCTCTTTGTCAGGAGCCCACTGAAACTCAGAATCTCATGAGTCTCATCAGATCTCACAAGATGGCATACCATTCTGGGCGGGTGATGAAGATTGAATATGATAAGGATGGCAAGGCTTGTCCACATCTTGGCATTATGTCAAATAAGGGGCATGATTACTCATACCCTACCTTCAGATCTTTTAAGAATCTCTTAAACCAAAAAGTGTTATAACATTTAAAATCACCAATAGGACTAAGTGCCAATCAGGCTGGGCTGTCCGAAGGGGTTAAGCCAACCCAACCCTAGGTGGGTTCGGGTTGAGCATGTCAACCAGAACCCTATCGACCCAGCTTAACCCATTGATTGGGTTGGCATGTGCAGGTTTGGGCTGACCAGCTTAAAGAATGACAGAAGGGGAACAAGGATCCAGTGGTTTCTTCTAGTTCAGCTATTTCTCAGGAGGAAAAAGAGAATACAAATAGATGATATGAGAGAACAAGATAAGGAGGAAGAAGATCCGACATCAGGGAGGAGAGACACCATTTGGTGGATTTGGAAATTCCATCTCTTTCGATGGAGAATTAAAAAGTGAAGCTCTTCTATTTTGGTAGTAATTGGATTTTAAATGTGTTTTTTGAATCAAATACAAACGTAGAAAATAAGTTCCCAAACACCTCCCTGTTCCATTTCTTCAGTTCTTGCTTTAGACATTTTCGATAGCGAGATCAGAGCTAGGGTTGTTAACTGGTATGGCCCAATCAAAGGAGTGAGCATCTCCTAGTTTATTCCCTGTGGGTGATAGGGTATCAGAAAGAGAAAGAAGGGATGAAGGGCAACAGCTAGTGGAGGCACCATAGCTAACAGGAATCTCCATTTACACTTTAAAATTCATCAAATTCACTTCCCCTTTCTCACATTCATTTCTTGATTCACCTTTTTTTGAAAAATTGTGGATTATACTACCATTATATTAAGAAATAAATAGAGGTAGTACAATCATAAGGTAGTGGAGACATTCCACACCAAGTTTGAACTTCAAACAAACAACCCAACTTCAATACAACAGCGTAGTACTCTGGAAGAAGCAACCGAAAGCCACTAAGCAAAAGCCATTCAGGCTTTACCAGCAAAGGACGGGTTTCCCTCATCATCTATATACAGAAAGAGAGACAGAGACAGAGACAGAGACCTAGTCCATAGTTCTAACTGCAACACAGTGACACAATATCTCTTGTCATCTAGGAATCCCAGTTATTCAATGACCCGTGCCTATCCCAACCAGTAAATCATCGGAAAAATGGTGCATGCTTCCTTTTCCCACTTCCTCCTCTCCCCTCCTTGTGTACCTCTTTCTTTTTTCTTTATAAGTCTCATGATCAGCTATCGTAGCAACCCTGGTAAATTGAAGGAATGTAAAAAGATTGAAAATTAAACCAAAGTTCAAGGCCTAACTCATATATATGTATTTAAACCACTTATATATATATATAATTAATGGGGCTTACATCATACAATAAATGGGCCAAAAATTAAATAGCGCCCCCTCTTAAGGCGCCATTTCATAAATTGAAGACCCTTCACGAAGGCGCCAATTACATGAATGACGCCTCTATCGTGGGCGCTATTTACCTAAAGGCCGCCTCTATTCTAGGCGCTATTTCCCTGCAGAGTCAAAAACGGAAACCGTTGCAGTGTTTTGTTCGAACTAGGATGCTATTCGGGAAGGTTTTGATCTGGAAAGGATTAACACGTAGGGAAGTTTTACTAGCAATAGGATTTCTTCTATGGAAACTTTGATCCTAATCAAACTCTAATCCACGACCGTAGCCCCTCTATAAAACCCATCATCGCTGGACATGCAAAAGCCTGTTAACGTTGTTTGCTATCGAAGAGCATTGCCTTTGCAACAGAGGCGATCATCTCTCCACTGCTTCCTCTTCCTCCTTGCCGTTGCTGCGACTGCAGGCGCCGCTGCAAGGTCTACTTCCTCCTACGACGAGAGGCTTCTTTCCCGGCGATTTCCTGCCACTGCAGTTGCTGTAAAGGAAGCTTGTCGCTTCTTGAATCTTAACTGTTGTTGTTCCTGCTAGAAGCTGCCGTCCTCTTTGGCTTTTCTCCTTCAAAGGAAGCTGCAGTTATCTTCATCATGTTGCCGTTGTTTCCTGTTTCTCTGAAACTGAAAGAGTATCGGATATTCTTATTTTTCCTTCACAGTTCTTCACATCTGTCAACCAGAATCACCCAATCAAGGTAGGTGTTCTCAAGTACAAGCCCAATCTAATAGCTACAAGATCATAAGCATGCATATAGGCTTGTTAGATTGATTTACGTAGAGCTTGATATGTTTCTGGGAGTTTTAGTAAAATCGCGCCTCCCCCTAGGGCGCTATTTGATATAGCGACCGTGCAAACAGTCGTCAATTAGCTAGTTAATTAATAATTACACATGTTCAAAATTTAATAACTGTGAACCCTGACATCTAACCTAATGCATGAGTATACTGTTAGATTCCTGCTATTTTTCTCTGTCTGAACATGTCTCTAGTTTCTTGATTGGACATACTTCAAAAATCGTGTGTCTATGATTGTACCTGTCCGGTGCATATCATATGACAAATAAATAACGACCGCCTTCAGGTCGTCAATTGAATGAACGCCCCCACACTCAGGCGCTAATTAGTGATAACCTGTGAACTTTGATCTATGCATGACCTAATTACATGGATTTTGAAATAACGACATGCACCCTGCCATCAATTTGAGATATGACGCCCCTGACTAGGGTGCTAATTACTGAATTAAAGACTTAAGCCAAGTCGTCATTTACATAATATCTGGAATTGAGAATTTTTGCAGATTTTAATAAATATGGAACCTGGATATAACGACTGAGTGAACAGTCGTTATATATTAAACTAGCGACCCTGCCCAGGGTGCTATTTCATGAAATGAAGACGTGATCTAAAGCGTCAATTTACTGTTTTCTGGTTTTCCGCGATTTTTCTGTAATCCCTTTCAGTGGGATATGTATATGGCACTATATTTCAGTCCGTGAATATAGTCTCACGTTTCTCGATGTTTTATCGATTACCACACTATTTCTCGATGATAGATGAACCCTCCACGGGACATTCCGTTCCTTCGGACTGGTGATTTTATCATAGAGACCTCCGTAAGACTCCTCGTAGCCTTGGATTCCCTCAAGGCCGATTGAGCTGGTTGTACCCTTAAAACCCATGACACTACTTAATTGCCATGTCACTCTAAAGAAACATGGCATACCGGCCCTCATGACTTGCTATTTGGATGCCATGAGAATATCCTTGAATTAATGGAATAGGAAACCATGCCATCAATATTTCTTAAGAATTATGTGCCATACTTGTGGACACTAATTCTATCTACCTTATCATATACAAGAACAAGCGACCATATCTCTATGAGCGCTTATTCTTAATGTCATGGCACCCAATTAGGGAGCCGATTCCGCCTAGTTTTCAACGAGAATCATGGTTATACCGTTATTATCGTGGTATGTCCTTACACATCATATTCTATTCCACAATATCTACCTTAAAGTTCCTACAAGCTTATTCCTTTGAAATTCCATATTGGCTATAACTATAGTGGATGTCAAAAATATATGATCAATGCCTGTGCATATAGGGCCCGATCTGGTCCTAGGAGGAGCACTCGAAAGTACTTGTACCCATGGGAGTTGTAATGATCACGGTGTGGCATTGCACCGAAGTACTCGTCGTTCTAGATGACATTCCACAATCCAGTACTTGACTTGACATGACATGACTTGCGTGATCCGGAATGGGTATTTATTTACTTGCTTAACCAATTCTTGGTGTGACATGATAGATATTCGTGCTTGATCATCTTGATATATATTTAACATGAACTCTTGAAAGACTTGCTAGTTCGCTCAACTATCTCTTGATATACATTCTCTATTGTCGTTTTACGCGAACATGCATAGTTATGTTGCATTCATGTAACATGTAATTTACTTAAAGCAAGCTAGCACTTGAGATATAATTCTTACTGAGCGTTCGCTCACCTAGTGTTTTCCCTTATTTTTCAGGTAAGTCCGATGACGAGACTCAATCGGATGGGGAAAGTCAAGAGTGAAGAGATTAGAGCTATTCCATCTATCCAAGCGTCAACTAGTCTTATATTTCTGTTTTCTTGAGTCATTCATTGTACTTTCCTTTTTATTGAGTCCTGGCACTTTCGTTAAGTGGTTGTAATAGAAGTACTTTAAGATTGTGATGGAATAAAGGATTGGGTTATCTTTACTTTTGCGCGCTCTGTCTTTGTGTCGAATCCACTAACGCTCTAATTGACATGATCGATATATAAACTCGTCACGCACTCCGAGTTCCTTCCGCGCTCGGGACGTGACAGTTTTTGTGATATCAGAGCCTAGGATATTCAATTCCTAGGAAACCCAAGTCCAATGATAGGTTTAAACCTTCACCCGGTGAGAATTGAGTAGAACTATGGGCTAAGGTAACTCAGGTACTCCAACTCTTGGCCAATCTCATATTGATAAATTATTTAAAACTCTTGTAGGACGATGGCTGCCGATCGTGCCTAGTGGCGTAACATGCAACGCACTATCCAAGGCATGACCCAGGCGCTACAGCAAGTGGCGCAAGGAGCGGTGAACCGTGGAGCTAGTGATCTCCACCATAGTTTTAGAAATATGAACCCACCAAGGTTCATTGGCTTATTAGATCCCGATGATGCCGAGCATTGGCTCCGAGAAGTGGAAAGGATATTCCGTGTTATGCAATGCACGGACGAAAAGAAGGTATTGCTAGCAACGTTCCAATTAGAAAGAGACGCCCGTTCCTGGTGGGAGTCCATAGAAGCCACCTTTGGCGAAGAACCCATCACATGGGCTAAATTCACCGAGTACTTCAACGACAAATAAATTTGCCTCACTCAAACAAAGAGCTCTGTCAGTGGCCGAATATGAGGCCCGATTCTCTAGGCTGTCAAGGTACGCAAAACACTTAGTAAGTACCGAGAAGATGAAAGCTAGAAGATTTCTAAATGGACTTTGACCTCAATTTATCACACAACTGGCGCCGATGGATATACAAGTCTACTCGGAGATAGTGCGCCGAGCCCAGTTACTATAAGATGTCACGGAACTATTTGATAGGATTCGTGGGAGAGATAAGAGGGAGCATGTCACTAGCTCCGGTACCTTCAAGACCACTTTCAACAAGAAAAGGCCAAACAATGAAGGAGAGCCCTCTCAGGAAAAGAAAGTCAGGAAGAACAACAAGCCATTCTCCATCACCACCACACCTTCCAAAGTGGTGTGTAAATATTGTGATAAGGCTGGACACAAGGCCGACGAATGTTGGAGAAAAATCGGAGCTTGTCTTCGTTGTGGGAGCCGTGATCATCGGATTCCCGACTGTCCCCTGCTCAACGATCAAGCCAGTGACGGGAAGCGCCCGGTAACGAAGAGTGCACGTCTCCAAGCTATTAAGGAGGTAGATCAAGACGAGGGCGGACTAGTGGAAGGTACACTGCAAGTTTGTTCCAAGTCTGCACATGTCTTATTCAATACTGGTGCATCGCATTCTTTTATTTCCAAGAAGTTTGTTAACCCATTACCTATGGAACCGGAATGGATAAAATTAGTTATTTCGACTCCTCTCGGAAACGAAGCCGATATTGCTCATCATTACCAAAATTGCGAAGTCTTGGTAAAAGAAAGAAATCTATATATCGACTTAATATGCCTAGATATGAGGGACTATGATATCATATTAGGAGCCGATTGGTTATCCAAGTACCAGGCAACTGTTGATTGCCGTAACAGCAAGGTTACCTTCAAGGATTTCCCGGAACTGGTCTATACTAGCCCTAAGAGTCGAGGCAAGTCACCTCTTATATCGGCTTTTCGAGCTAGCAAGCTAATAAGGAAAGGATGTGTATCTTTCCTTGCTTTTGTCACCATTCAGGAGACTAAGGAGTCTAAGATAGAAGACATTCCAGTTGTACAAGAATTCTCGGACGTGTTTCCGGAAGATTTGCCTGGGCTACCCCCACAAAGAGAAGTGGCCTTCACCATCGACTTGGTCCCTGGTGCTGGTCCAGTTTCTAGGGCACCATATAGGATGTCCCCTGCTGAACTCAAGGAATTAAAGGAACAATTGATGGAACTTCTAAAGAAGGGAGTTATTAGGCCGAGTACTTCTCCGTGGGGAGCACCCGTGTTATTTGTAAAGAAGAAGGATGGATCCATGAGGTTATGCATCGACTATCGACAGTTGAATCATCTCACTATCAAGAACAAGTATCCACTGTGAGTTATTTGATCAAATATCTGGATCCAAATATTTCTCGAAGATTGATCTCAGGACGGGATATCACCAACTAAGAATCAAAGATGAGGACAGTCATAAGACCGCGTTCAGAAGCAGGTATGAGCACTACGAATTTGTTGTTATGCCTTTCGGACTAACAAATGCCCCTGCAGCCTTTATGCAGTTGATGAATAGTATATTCAGGCCTCATCTAGATCAATTCGTGGTGGTTTTCATTGATGATATATTGATTTATTCAAAGACCAAGGTAGAGCATGAGGAGCATTTAAGGATTGCATTACAGATATTGAGGGCAAATCAATTATATGCAAAGCTCAGTAAATGTGAATTCTGACTGGAAGAAGTATCTTTCTTAGGTCATGTGATTTCAAAGGATGGACTATCCGTAGATCCATCAAAAGTTGAAGCTGTAAAGAATTGGGTAAGACCGACCAATGCTAGCGAGATCCGTAGTTTCTTGGGTCTTGCAGGCTATTACAGGCGATTTATAAATGACTTCTCCAAGATTGCCGTACCACTCACTAGACTAACTCGCAAGGAGATCCGTTATGAATGGAACGAGGAATGTGAAACAAGCTTTCAAGCTCTCAAGGATCACCTAACTACTGCCCCAGTCTTAGCTTTGCCAATTGAAGGCTATGTAGTCTGAGGCGAGCGAGGCGACCAGGGGGTCGCCTCACGCCTCAAAGGCTTAGGCGGTGGCCGAGGCGTTTGAGGCGAGATATTATTAAAAAAATAAAATTAAAATTATATGTCAAAATATCACAAAAATATATTTTTTTGAACAGTAAATATCATAAAACTACATATACACTAAACAAGAAAAATAACTAACAAGTGCAATATTATAACAAAACAAAAATAGTTAAACAAATATAAGCCCTCTGCCAATTGTCGATTACCCTACACAAATATAAGCCCACTGCCAATTGTCGATTACCCTGCACAAATATAACAAATATAAGCCCACTACCAACCCTGAGAGTGAGAGAGTGGAGACTGGAGAGAGAGAGAGAGTGAGAGATCGGAGAGAGTGAGAGTCTGAGAGACAGAGAGTGAGAGATCGGAGGGAGTGAGAGAACGGAGAGACAGAGAGTGAGAGATCGGAGAGAGTGAGAGTCTGAGAGAACAGAGAGACAGAGAGTGAGAGGTCGGAGAGACAGTGAGAGAGTGGAGAGACAGAGAGTGAGAGATCGGAGAGACAGTGAGAGAGTGGAGAGACAGAGAGTGAGAGAGTGGAGATACAGAGAGTGAGAGATCGGAGAGAGTGAGAGAGTTACAGGACGGATGTCGGACGCCGCACGCCGCAGTCCGCTCGCCGCTCGTGGAGAGACAGAGAGGGAGAGACAGAGAGGGTGGACGCCGGAGGACGCCGCTGCTGCTCGCCGGTCGCCGGAGGACGCCGCTGCCGCTCAGCTGCAGTCGCAGGAGGGGGAACGATCGAACGAGACGAGGTTGAAGACGGGTGAAACCCTCGCGGGTTTAAAAGATCCGCCAACGCTTTGTTAACGGGTATCGTCACCCGATACGCGGATCCGTCTTCCGGGCGAGCGGCCGAGGCGCGCCGAGGCAGGCGACTCACACCGAGGCGGCCGAATCGTGTAAGGCGAGCGCTAGGCGCTCGCCTCGGCGAGCTGCGACGACGCGAGGCGAGCGGGCGACGCCTCGCCCCGCCTCACCGCCTAGGTGCTCGCCTAGGCGGGATTTCGACTACACAGATTGAAGGAGAGAAATTCGAGGTATACACCGATGCGTCTGGAATTGGCCTCGGATGTGTCTTAATGCAACAAGGGAGAGTTATAGCTTACTCTTCCCGCCAATTGAAGAAGCATGAAGAGAACTACCCAGTTCATGACTTGGAGTTGGCTGCGGTAGTATTTGCATTGAAAATCTGGAGACATTACCTATACGGAGTGCAGTTCACTGTATACTCCGATCACAAGAGTCTCAAGTATCTCTTCTCCCAAAAGGAATTGAATATGAGACAGAGATGTTGGCTAAAATATCTCAAAGACTTCGACTTCACAAGACAATATCATCCTGGAAAGGGTAATCCTGTAGCTGATGCCCTCAGTCGAAAGCCAAGAGCAATATTAGCCAATTGTATGATTCAGGAGTGGAAGTTGCTAGAACAAGTGTGTTACACTATCACATATGAGCATACAGCCAGATCTACTCTCTGAAATACAAGGACTTCAAGATAATGACCCCGTATTAGTAGAAATCAAGGGCAAAATAGAAGAACAACCTGATTTCAAGATAGCCTCAGATGAAAGGTTGTTGTTTAGAGATAGAACTTGCTTACCAGATTGTCCAGAGCTAAAGAAGAAGATCTTAGATGAAGCTCACAAATCAAGGTACACCATTCATCCAGGATCTACCAAAATGTACTAAGATTTGAAAAGGACCTTTTGGTGGCCCAACATGAAAAGAGAAGTAGCGGACTTCGTGTCTCGCTGTCTCACATGCCAACAAGTCAAGGCGGAACACCAAAAGCCTGTCGGTAAGTTACATCCTCTTGATATTCCCAAGTGGAAGTGGGAGGATATCGGTATAGACTTTATTATGGGATTATCTAAATCTAGAGGAGGACATGATGGAATTTGGGTCATCATAGACCGTTTGACCAAATCAGCACACTTCTTGCCAATTAAGAGCCGATGGTCAGTAGATGTTCTTGCCGCTTTGTACATTAAAGAGATAGTCAGACTACATGGAATTCATGTTTCAATCGTGTCTGACCGAGACTCTCGTTTTACTTCCCATTTTTGGAAGGGTCTACAACATTCGTTAGGGACAAGACTCAACTTTAGTACAGCCTTTCATCCTCAGACGGATGGTCACACCGAGAGAACAAATCAGATAGTAGAAGATATGCTCAGGGCTTGCATCATTGATTTTGGTGGAAGCTGGCATGATCACTTGCCTTTGATCGAGTTTACATACAACAACAGCTACCAGGCAAGTATACAGATGGCACCTTTCGAAGCTTTGTACGGAAGGAATTGCCGATCACCCTTGTGCTGAGATGAAGTTGGCGAGAAACAACTCTTAGGCCCAGATATGGTGACAGATACCACCGAAAAGATTCAGTTGATTAGGGAGAGACTTCAAGTGGCTCAGTCTAGACAGAAAGCTTATGCTGACACAAGAAGAAGAGATCTCGAATTCCAAGTCGGAGATCACGTATTTCTCAAGATATCACCTGGACGTGGAATTAGGAGATTTGGTGTTAAGGGCAAACTTACCCCAAGGTTTATCGGACCTTTTGAGATATTAGAAAGACTTGACGAGGTTGCTTACCGAGTCGCTTTGCCTCCTCAATTGTCCGAAGTTCATAACGTGTTCCACATATCCATGTTGAAGAAGTATGTGCACGATCCGTCACATGTCATAGATCACGGAGACCTAGTGATACAAAAGGGTCTCACTTATGAACAAAAACCCATGAAGATGCTTGATCGCGAGGTACGTGCATTAAGAAACAAGACGATTCCCATGGTCAAGGTTCAATGGAACAAATGCTCAGAACAAGAAGCCACGTGGGAGACTGAGGAGTCCATGAAGAAGAGATTTCCCGACTTATTTGAAAAACGGTATGTACTCCGCACCCTCCACGTCTATATACGATTGAATTTGGGGACCAAATTCTTTTAAGTGGGGGAGGGTGTAGCAACCCTGGTAAATTGAAGGAATGTAAATAGATTGAAAATTAAACCAAGGTTCAAGGCCTAACTCATATATACGTATTTAAACCACTTATATATATATAATTAATAGGGCTAACATCATACAATAAATGGGCCAAAAATTGAATAGCGCCCCCTCTTAAGGCGCCATTTCATAAATTGAAGACCCTTCACGAAGGCGCCAATTACATGAATGACGCCTCTATCGTGGGTGCTATTTACCTAAAGGCCGCCTTTATTCTAGGCGCTATTTCCCTGCAGAGTCAAAAACGGAAACCGTTGCAGTGTTTTGTTCGAACTAGGATGCTATTCAGGAAGGTTTTGATCTGGAAAGGATTAACACATAGGGAAGTTTTACTAGCAATAGGATTTCTTCTATGGAAACTTCGATCCTAATCAAACTCTAATCCACGACCGTAGCCCCTCTATAAAACCCATCATCGCTGGACAGGCAAAAGCCTGTTAACGTTGTTTGCTATCGAAGAGCATTGCCTTTGCAACAGAGGCGATCATCTCTCCACTGCTTCCTCTTCCTCCTTGCCGTTGCTGCGACTGCAGGCGCCGCTGCAAGGTCTACTTCCTCCTACGACGAGAGGCTTCTTTCCCGGCGATTTCCTGCCACTGCAGTTGCTGTAAAGGAAGCATGCCGCTTCTTGAATCTTAACTGCTACTGTTCCTGCTAGAAGCTGCCGTCTTCTTTGGCTTTTCTCCTTCAAAGGAAGCTGCAGTTATCTTCATCCTGTTACCGTTGTTTCCAGTTTCTCTGAAACTGAAAGAGTATCGGATATTCTTATTTTTCCTTCACAGTTCTTCACATCTGTCAACCAGAATCACCCAATCAAGGTAGGTGTTCTCAAGTACAAGCCCAATCTAATAGCTACAAGATCATAAGCATGCATATAGGCTTGTTGACGCAGACGGCGTCGGAAGACGGATCGACGGCAACTCCTAACGGCACGAACGGGAACGGATTAGTTGCTACCTCGCGCAGCTCGGCCTCACGCCGGACAGTCTCACACCGGGCGACACACTCACACTCACAAAGAGAATGAGGGGAGGGAAATGCAAGAGGGGAGGGCTCTCACACACAAAACAATCTTTCATTCAATCTTATCATATAACAACATACGTAACACACCCCTTAACCTTCCTTTGTATAGGAGGAGGCTATAACATTCATACCCATAAGCTTTTCCTAATAACATATATACCCATGCCTAATAAGACAAAGCCCAACAACCAACTATTGACTTTTGTGGGTTTAAATAAAAATAAAATACACAATTTGACTATGACTAGCCTAATACAACAAAAGTAAATAATACATGTATTTTACACACAATACATACGCAATACATAAATACGTGACGCCGAGTCTTCAGGAAGTCGAATCTCCGAGCCACAAGCTCGGTGCGGCGATGCGGCGTCGGCTCTAAGAAGTGGGTCCAGTAGTGGGTCTCGTGTCCCCACCAACCCTCCCGGGGCGGCTGGAACTAGACTCCGTCGAGTAAGGGGGGACACTACTCTGGTAGTGCTCCAGCAGATCTGGATCGAGGCGCTGGAGATCTTCCCGGCTGATCCAGGAATCATCTGATGGTGGACGGTCCCGCCAGCGGACAAGGTAGCGCTGGTACACCCTGCTCCGTGTAGTGGGCACTTGCTCATCCAGTATCCTCTCAATTTGCTCGCACGGTGCTCTCGAGGCTGTAGGACGCATAGGGGTGGACTCACTCTCAATGAGAGGAGAAGGCTCGAAAGGGTCACTAGGAATCGATGTGGGTTCCTTGTAGGCCACTAAGTCTGCCACATTAAAAGTCGAGCTAATCCCATATTCGGGAGGTAAGTCCACAACATAGGCATTGGCGCCAATCTTCCGCAGGATTGGGAAGGGACCATCACTACGAACTTGTAACTTTTTAACGGCTTCCGAGGGGAGTCGTTCGGGCCGGACCCGTACCATAACCAAGTCACCTTCTTGAAATTTATGGTGACGCCTATGCAAATCAGCTGACTCATGCAGACTCCTGACGTGCTGTGCAAACTCCTCGACTGACTTAGACATTCTAGACTCAAGGGGAAGGTTGGGTAGGGTGGACCCAGGGGCAAGCTCAATAGCATGTTGTACATCACGCATGGGAGGGAGTCGAGAAGGCAAGTCCTCGAGGACGATGCCTTGAAAGTCATGCAGTATTGCTGGGACTTCAGTTGGGATTGAGACTCGGGACTCCTTGGGTGTGATGGTGACGTCAACAGCCAAAACAAGGGCACCCTCAGCAACCTCTCTGTTTAGCTCACCGACATTTATGGAGTCAAGGCGCCTAACTAGGTCATGACCAACCTTAGGGGCCTTAGAGACGGGTGTGATAGATGCAGAAGAAGAGGGAATGGGAGATTTCCCTTCAGTGGGAGTTTGAGGATTCTCCTGAATTTTGGGAGTTCCAGTGGGAGTGGAGGTGGAACTCTTACCCGAGGTCATCTTTGAGGGTGTCGAGTATAACTGAATCGTCCTCCCATTGTGGGAGAAGGAACACTGATGGGACCGACCAAATGTAGCGAGGTCTACATCATAGATCCATGGTCGTCCTAAGATGACGCTCCCGGCCTTCATAGGCATTACGTCACATAAGATTTGTCCTTGGTAGGACTGGAATTAGATGGGAATGACACATGTGGTGGTGACTGGGATAGAAGTGTCATCGACCCAAGCCACGTTGTATGGCCTTGGATGAGGGTGCGTAGGTAGACCTAAATGGGAGACAAAGTCTGAAGAGACTGCATTGATACAGCTCCCGTTGTCAAGGATTACCTTGCAGGGATGAGAGTTCACCGTGATGTAGGTTTGGAAGATGGAGGTTCGACGCCAATCGTCCTCCTGGGGTGTTGAGATACAGCGAACTAAACCCAATCTTTTCTTACTAGAACTCTCGGCAATGTCGCCTACCTGCATGTACTCGACATGCGTGCCATCAAATATTACATCCATTTCCTCAAACTGGGCGATGAGGTCAGGATCGGCCATATATCTTTCCTGTTCCATGCGTTCTAGACGGCCTGATGAATTCCTAGACCAACGTGGCATGCACGAGCTTGGACCTAGGTGATGCAATCCTGAGGCCGAAAATTAGCAAATTGTGGACCCAGCTGATATGCAAAGGGTCATTTTGAAGGGATCGGTCAAAAAAAGTTGCTCGCCCGTAGGTGAAGTAGTCGTGGAACTACCTCATGATTAATTAGGGTGCCCTAATGTGACAGTCTAGGGCTTTAAGGATAGGTGCATACAAGCTCTCTTCTCTCAGCGATGCACTCAGGAGACGGGCTGCATGGATAGGGCTCTCTCTCACTTCGAAAAGATACTAAATAAGCAAGTGATTGGAGCACGTACCTAGTTAGACTGAAAAGTCTAACTCCGACCGAAGACGAAGGCGAGCGGGGACGTGCGGGCGCGAGCGGGGACGTGCGGGCCCGCACGGCGTCGACGAAACTTCACGGTTACAATGAATTCACTCCACGCAGGGAAGATTTAATTTATTACAAAACCACTCAATTTGAAAGTTTTCCCACGCAGGGGAACAAATTAATCCAATCTTCTCCGCGCAGGGAGACTCAGTGGTACGTACGTTCCGTAGTTTACAGATCTTCTGTCGACTTATCGGGTGACCCTGGCGCCGATCAGGCCGTTGTTGTTGACTTGTGGTGCGACAATTCCCAATTAATATATATAGATATAGATATATATAAGATTATATATATAGATATATATAAATATATATATATTTAGGTATACATAAGATTATATATACTCCAAATATATATATCATATATATATTATAAATATATTTAACACACTTTTTTTTTCAACCCTCTCTTTATGACTTTTTTTTCAACCTCCTCTTTTTTTCTTTTTTTTCAAACTTCAACCTCCTTTTTTTTTCAATTTTTTAACCCTTTTTTAACTCTCTCTTTGTGACTTTTCAAACCCCCCCTTTTTTTAACGCTTCACCTACTCTTTCTGACTTTTTCAAACCTTTTTCTTTTCAAAACCCCTTTTTTTCCATTTTCAAATTTCACCCACTCTTGCAGCGGATTCCACGGCTGAAAGTGTGGCGTCCAACGTGGTTGGCACGCTTCCACACCAGGGGCTTCCTCCTTCAACGCAGGATGGCAGGCGGTTCAGGGTCCACGTGCCGGCTCTTCACACGCCATAGAAGCAGGCTTCACAGCATGCAAGTGGCCAAGGCAGAAGGGACACTCACATGGGCTCCACGCGCAGGAGGCTTCAATTGGCTGGGTCTTCATGCGGCGGTTGGCTTCGGCCAGTCAACATGGCAACAGAGCCATGGCCTTCACACCATGCAGAAGACAGAGGAGAGAGTGTCCGGGGAGGTGGCCGACGTGCTGCGCAGGGAGGTGAGAGGGTGCGCCGATGGTTGCGGACGGGAGGTCTAAGAGGGGGTGGTTGCCCGGCGGTGCAGATCTTGGTGTCTACGGGAGTGGCCGGGGTGGCGCAGGTAAGAAGAGGAGACGGCGGTTGCAAAGGTGGCGTGTGTAGGCGATTGCCATTGTGGACGGTTCGCAGGGTGGCAACGTGAGGGAGGCACAGGCGGAGGCTCGCGGCAGGTCGACGGTGAGGAGGGACTCGACGGCGAGGTGGGGATGAAGGTGGTCACCGGCGGCCGGGTGAGTGGGTTAGCAGGAGGGGGTTGTCTACGGTGACATCTGGCGTGAGGAGGCCGGAGGTGGCGGGCCGGTGGCTGCGTGCAGGTGGAGGGACGCTTCGTGGCGGGGCGGAACCGGGTGCCCGCGGGTGCGGTGCGACGGACGCGGGCGCGGGGTTGCAGGGCGCGGGCGCGGGAGGCCCCAGGCGGCCAGGCAAGAGGGGCCGCGCGCACGAGCGCACGGACGCGGTGGGTGGCGCACAGGCGAGGCGGCGGCGATGCCGGAGGCGTGCGGCGGCAGCGGCGGTGCGCTTCAGCCCGTTGCGGCCGCGGGTTGGGTTTAAACGGGGCACGGGCGACGAGGTTACTGCGAACTCCCCCTTTTCTTTTTTTGTCTTTTTGAACTCATCTCTCAACCGAGAGAGATGGCTTCTGATTTTTTTTTCCTTTATTTTTTTTATCTTTGTTTTTTTCTTTCCTCTCTCACCCGTAAGAGGTGCTCCCTATTTTTTTTTCTTTTTTTCACTCTAGCAATCGAGAGAGAAGAGGAGAGGACGGGGCCGTCGGGGTCGACGGAGGCGCCGTTGTTAGTCTCTGATACCAAATCTGACGCGGACGGCGTCGGAAGACGGATCGACGGCAACTCCTAACGGCACGGACGGGAACGGATAAGTTGCTACCTCGCGCAGCTCGGCCTCACGCCGGACGGTCTCACACCGGGCGACACACTCACACTCACAAAGAGAATGAAGGAAGGGAAATGCAAGAGGGGAGGGCTCTCACACACAAAATAATCATTCATTCAATCTTATCATATAACAACATACGTAACACACCCCTTAGCCTTCCTTTATATAGGAGGAGGCTATAACATTGATACCCATAAGCTTTTCCTAATAACATATATACCCATGCCTAATAAGACAAAGCCCAACAACCAACTATTGACTTTTGTAGGTTTAAATAAAAATAAAATACACAATTTGACTATGACTAGCCTAATACAACAAAAGTAAATAAAACATGTATTACTACATGTATTTTACACACAATACATACGCAATACATAAATACGTGACGCCGAGTCTTCAGGAAGTCGAATCTCCGAGCCACAAGCTCGGTGCGGCGATGCGACGTCGGCTCTAAGAAGTGGGTCCAGTAGTGGGCCTGGTGTCCCCACCACTTGTTAGATTGATTTACGTAGATTGATATGTTTCTGGGAGTTTTAGTAAAATTGCGCCTCCCCCTAGGGCGCTATTTGATATAGCGACCGTGCAAACAGTCGTCAATTAGCTAGTTAATTAATAATTACATATGTTCAAAATTTAATAACTGTGAACCCTGACATCTAACCTAATGCATGAGTATACTGTTAGATTCCTGCTATTTTTCTCTGTCTGAACATGTCTCTAGTTTCTTGATTGGACATACTTCAAAAATCTTGTGTCTATGATTGTACCTGTCCGGTGCATATCATATGACAAATAAATAACGACCGCCTTCAGGTCGTCAATTGCATGAACGCCCCCACACTCAGGCGCTAATTAGTGATAACCTGTGAACTTTGATCTATGCATGACCTAATTACATGGATTTTGAAATAACGACATGCACCCTGCCATCAATTTGAGATATGACGCCCCTGACTAGGGTGCTAATTACTGAATTAAAGACTTAAGCCAAGTCGTCATTTACATAATATCTGGAATTGAGAATTTTTGCAGATTTTAATAAATATGGAACATGGATATAACGACTGAGTGAACAGTCATTATATATTAAACTAGCGACCCTGCCCAGGGTGCTATTTCATGAAATGAAGACGTGATCTAAAGCGTCAATTTACTGTTTTCTGGTTTTCCGCGATTTTTCTGTAATCCCTTTCAGTGGGATATGTATATAGCACTATATTTCAGTCCGTGAATATAGTCCCACGTTTCTCGATGTTTTATCGATTACCACACTATTTCTCGGTGATAGATGAACCCTCCACAGGACATTCCGTTCCTTCGGACTGGTGATTTTATCATAGAGACCTCCGTAAGACTCCTCGTAGCCTTGGATTCCCTCAAAGCCGATTGAGCTGGTTGTACCCTTAAAACCCATGACACTACTTAATTGCCATGTCACTCTAAAGAAACATGGTATACCGGCCCTCATGACATGCTATTTGGATGCCCTGAGAATATCCTTGAATTAATGGAATGGAAAACCATGCCATCAATATTTCTTAAGAATTATGTGCCATACTTGTGGACACTAATTCTATCTACCTTATCATGTACAAGAACGAGCGACCATATCTCGATGAGCGCTTATTCTTAATGTCATGGCACCCAATTAGGGAGCCGATTCCGCCTAGTTTTCAACGCGAATCATGGTTATACCGTTATTATCGTGGTACGTCCTTACACATCATATTCTAATCCACAAGATCTACCTTAAAGTTCCAACAAGCTTATTCCTTCGAAATTCCATATTGGCTATAACTATAGTGGATGTCAAAAATACATGATCAATGCCTGCGCATATAGGACCCGATCTGGTCCTGGGAGGAGCACCCGAAAGTACTTGTGCCCATGGGAGTTGTAATGATAACGGTGTGGCATTGCACCGAAGCACTAGTCGTTCTAAATGACATTCCACAATCCAGTACTTGACTTGACATGACATGACTTGCGTGATCCGGAATGGGTATTTATTTACTTGCTTAGCCAATTCTTGACATGACATGATAGATATGCGTGCTTGATCACCTTGATATATATTTGACATGAACTCTTGAAAGACTTGCTAGTTCGCTCAACTATCTCTTGATATACATTCTCTATTGTCGTTTTACGCGAACATGCATAGCTATGTTGCATTCATGTAACATGTAATTTACTTAAAGCAAGCTAGCACTTAGAGATATAATTCTCACCTAGTGTTTTCCCTTATTTTTCAGGTAAGTCCGATGACGAGACTCAATCGGATGGGGAAAGTCAAGAGTGAAGAGATTAGAGCTATTCCATCTATCTAAGCGTCAACTAGTCTTATCTTTCTATTTTCTTGAGTCATTCATTGTACTTTCCTTTTTATTGAGTCATGGCACTTTCGTTGAGTGGTTGTAATAGAAGTACTTTAAGATTGTGATGGAATAAAGGATTGGATTATCTTTACTTTTGCGCGCTCTGTCTTTGTGTCGAATCCACTAACGCTCTGATTAACATGATCGATATATAAACTCGTCACGCACTCTGGGTTCCTTCCGCGCTCGGGGCGTGACAGCTATGCCAACAATTTTCCCAAGAATATGAATTCCAAGTATTGGTTCATTTTTTTTTTTATCAAAAACCTTGCCTAGGTACATTGGGGGGTCCAATGCACAACTAGGAGGTGACTTTTATTAATAATGAAGGACATAAATAATTACATCATTCGGATGCTAGGCATTCCTAGCTTATCCAACCGGGCAGCACCTTTAATAAAGCTTGGAAGTTGCTGCCGAGAAGAAAAGGAAAAAATTACATTTTGTATTGCAAGCTAAATTGGCCAAAGAATCTGCCACCTTATTTGCCTCACGAAAAATATGAATAATGGAATCATTTGCTGAAAGAAGGGCCCGAAATTCCCTCACATATTTGAGGATCTCCCAGGGACATGGAATCTTCTTGTTGATAACTTGGACCAGCACTTGAGAATCACACTCAATTTTGCTCGGTTGTGATGTAATAGTTCTCAAATATTTCATACCATCCATGAGAGCTCTAGCTTCAGCCATCATGCTGCTAGCTTGATCATAAAAGTGAGAATAAGCCAAAATGATTGAACCATTAAAATCCCTTATTACTCCACCACCACCCGAAACAGCAACATGCTTGGAAGCACCGTCCGTGTTCAATTTTATATAAGGCCAAGGAGGAAATTGCCATTTAATGAGTTTAACCCTTTGACTGTTTCTGGTGAAAAATTGAATACCACATGCAGATAAGATTGTTTTCCTTTCATGTTTATCTTCCTGAAGCTTGGAAAGGGAGAGAGATTGCTTTACCTGTGATAGAATTATATGAACCATGTTCTGTGAATTGTATTGGTTCAAATTTGGATTCACATATCCTACCTATATACATGCAACAGAACCTTGAATCCCTAAACATTATATAAGCAATAGAACACCAACCACCAGCTGTGGCAACTGATCTCTATGTTGCATTGAAAATCGCATACCAACTCAACACACTGCCCAATGCTGTCTACCTCAGGAGGGAGGGGGTGTCCTTTTTCCACTTTATCGTCCTCTACCCTCCTTGTATATTTTTTTCCTATGTCACACTCTCTAGAGTGGCCCTTCAACTTTGGCCACATGTTCTCTCCATCTAAGAATAACCTACTTAATTTAAGTTGCTAATGGATAAAATGATCCCATGATAGTTTTGTCAATTGTCAACCTAGTCTTATCTAATAAAATAATGGTGGAAACGCAACAATGGTAATCACGGTTTGGAGTATGTTTACACGCGAAAAAATAATTTTAATTTTTTGATTTTTTTTAATTTTTGGATAAATATGCACATATTTTAGCCAATTGATCAGCATGTGCATGATTGTTTCCACGTTTCATTTTTTTTATCAAACGATTTAGGGTTCGAGTGCTAGATATTTCCTCACCGGCTATAGTCGATGTTTATTTACATCGACATCAGTCCGAACACCTTTGATTAATTGTCAAAGAAATTCTTTAACCCTCGCATTATCCAAAATTAAGCTCAAAAAGGACCCCCATGCCCTAGAACATGAATTGGGGTTTATTTATAATTTTTCCTCAATCAGGGTTTTTTGCAATTTTCCCTAAATCAGGGGTTTATTTGTAATTTTCTCTCAATCAGGATTTTTTCAATTTTCCCTCAATCAGGAGTTTACTTGCCATTTTTTCAAACTTTTGAACAAAACAGGAGTTTTTCCCTAATTTGGAGGACATTTATGCAAACTTGAACGTTTGTTGTTCAATTTCTGACTTTTCAAGGTTTTCCCTGAATTTTTGGACATTTGTACAATTTCATAAACTTGTAGGGTCTTTTCTGCAATTTTGCACAAAATAGGGACTTGTACATAATTTTTCACATGAAAAAGAAGTTCCAAATGAACTTTCATAATTTTTATGGATTTTTACATGATTTTCTATATTTTCTCAGAATTTTCATGATTTACAAACAAATTCCCGAGATAGGGGTTTAAGTGCAAAAACACCAACATACCCTCCCAAAAAGGATTTCTCAGATCAAACATACAAATCTTGGGGGCTGGGCAAACCATACCTTATCCTTAGTCTTCAAAATCTTCCAAGTGTTCTTGTTCTCGAGGTTTGTTGCACCTTGGGTTGAGTGCTCTCACCCTCGTGGATTGCTTCCTCCGTGTGTGTTGTCTTCTTCTTGTGAGCTCTCCTCCTCCTTTTATAGGCGGTGAACCGGGGGAGATTCCATGTGCATTTATTGTCTCGAGGGAGGTTAAGGGGCAGCTTGGGCGTATGGGGCTGAACCGGGGGGAGGTTCCCCCAGTTAACATTGTGGAGGTGGAGGTAAGTTCATCCTCCCATTAATTTCTGAATTATTAAATGGGAGATATTTAAGTGAACCGGAGGGAGGTTCCCCCGGTTAAGGCTTGGCGCCAATAGGTGAACCGGGGGGAGGTTCCCCCGGTTAAATTTGTGGAGGTAAGCTCACTCCCCCATTAATTTCTGAAATATTTAAATGGGAGATTTAAGTGAACCGGGCAGGAGAAGGTTCTCCTGGTTAACATTGTGGAGATAAGTTCCCCTCTCGTTAATTTCTGAAATTAAATGTGTTCTATTTTAAGTGAACCGGGGGGAGTTCCCCCAGTTAAGTGGGGCCAACGCAGAGGATAAGAGAGAGAGGGAGCCGGGGGGATGTTCCCCCGATTACTTGGCAAACGGAGAGAGGAGGGGAACCGGGGGATGGTTCCCCCAGTTACCCTGGCAGGAAGAGGAGGGGTGTGAACCGGGGGGAGTTCCCCCGGTTCACCTGGCAGGGAAGAGCAGAAGTGTGACCGAAGGGAGTTCCCCCGGTTCACATTTGGAAGAGGAGGAAGGGGGAACCGGGGGAAGGTTCCCCCGGTTCACATGGTAGGCGGTTCCCTGTTTGTAATCGGGAGGAAGGTCCCCTGGTTAGCCTTTATGCTAACCGGCGGTCCTTCCCCCCTCCCTCTCTTTCTCCCTTTGTCTTCTCTCTCTCCCTTTTCTTGTTTTCTTTTGTTGCTGGAGAACAGAGAGAGGGCAGCTGCTCCTGCGCACACAGTTCAAGGGAGAGAGGGAGAGATAAGGGGGCAGCTGCTCCCCCCCTTTGCGGACCCAAAAATCCTATAAAAGGTTTGAATATTCTTTTGCCCTGTTCTTTTTGTTGTTTTCCTGCCCACAAGTGCTCGTTCTTGTCCTCTTCTTTACGCCAACGTCTCACAGGGCTTCTTGCACTGCAAGGATCGCATCTTGAGATGTTGAGCACGGTTCTCAAACCTGGAGGTGACGCCATTTGCCTGTTTTGTATATGGGTTCATGTCTTTATGCCGCCCACCATGTGTTTAATAAAATTATTGTGCCTAAAAACAAGTAGGGTTTATGGATTTATATCGCCCGTCATGTGTTTGATAAAATTATTGTGCATAAAAACACGTGGGGTTTATAGCTTTATAGCGCCCGTTGGGGATTTTGACCCACGAGACATTTGTTTATCACCTCGCACCGCTGGATAATTCCTGAAAATTCCCAGAAGAATGGTTTGAATATTCTCTAAAAATTGTTTTATAATTCCTGGAAATCTTCAAAAAAATCCGAAAATTATCTGGAAATCCTTGAAAATTCTCAGAAAATTCCTGAAAGTTGTCTGGAAGTTCTCAGAAATTTGTTTGATAATCCCTGATAATTCTCAGACATTTCTAAAAACTATCTGGAACTTCTCTGAAATTTATTTAATCATTCCTGGAAATTCTCAGAAAATTTTGAAAATATTGCTGATAATTCTCTGAAATTTATTTAATAATTCCTGAAAATGCTCAGAAATCTGTTTGATAATTCCTGAAATTTCTCAAAAAAATCTGAGAATATTGCTGATAATTCTCTGAAATTTATTTGATAATTCCTAGAAATTCTCAGAAATCCGTTTGATAATTCTTGAAAATTCTCAGAGAATTTTGAAAATTGTCTGGAAATTCTTAATAAGTTCCAGAGATGCCTCACAAATTTGCGGGGTTCAACAGAGTCATATGATACGGCCAACTCGTATTATATCTAGAGGGTTCCGAGTCACGAGTCGGCCGTATCCCACAGAATTGCTATGAATTATTTAAAAAATAATACAATATCTAAAACTTAGTCCATTTTTTTTAAAAAATGAAAAACTATAGCAATGATATAACAATAGTCATAAATCTTGCATTTCATGGATGAAAAGCATCAAAGTCTACTATTGAGTTTATTTCAAATATGCAACTTGGCCAAGTCGGTCCTAGTCGGGCCTGAGTTGGGCCGGCTTGTATCGGATCAGGGAGAATCTGATACGAGTCGGTGAACCTTGATGGTAATAGGAAATACTTTGTCAAAAAGTCCAAAGAGGCCAGTCAGGGCTGAGAAACCACCTTCTTAGATTCGTAAGTTAAAGCTCATGAAACCAAGAGCCAGAGGATCTGCCCTACAATTTGAACAAGCCTAGATGAAATAGGCAATCTTGATGCATGTGTGATCTTCTAGGGAAATGATTAGCCAAGGAGGAAACTGAGACATCAAACCCAAAATAGTAATGCTTAATGAAGAAAAATAGTTCCTTGCCACCAAAAAAGCATAAACATTATGTAAATACATGTAAGTCAAGCAGCAACACAATGAATCTGACTAAAACAAATTTTGCATGTTGAAAAAGGTGACCGACCTAATTGAAAAGAATGAAGAAAATATACTGATGGCATTTAATACATAATACTGAAAAAACATGTTAGCCTAGATTATGTAATTATATGGCAAACATAAGTTTAGTAACATTACAAGCTTGAACAAAATATATTTTGCATGTTTAAGCAAAGGTAATTAACCCAATTTGAAAAGTGAAGGTGAAAAAACACTCACATTTAATAGATGATCCTGCAAGACATGTTAGTCTGGATTTTGTATTTGCCTCTGCTAAATGAGTTAGGTTCTCCTTGGAGACCATCCGGATGTCCCATACCCTAATAACACCATCTGTCGAAGCAGAAGCTAGGAGATAAGGGGCACCGGAACTTTGACCAGAGCTTCTACTACCCAAAACAACTAGACCTTTCACACGTGCTGAATGTGCATCCTTAATGCAATAGGCAACCTTCCCACTGGTTATGTCCCATGCTGTAACATTTCGATCCTCTCCACCAGCGAAGAGGACACCATTCTGATTTCAACAATACATGGAACATTTGACATTAAATCATCAAAAGATTGACACTTTTCAGAAAGTCGAACAATGTCCTCATGGATTCATTTAAATTGGTTAGATCACACAAACCAAAGCATGATTTTTTTGTCTTTTTCAATTAGATAGTACTAAGAAGATTTGAAATGCCTCTTGACGCAAAAATTATGTGTAATATGGAAAAATTAAATAGATTTAAAAACTATTTAGGCAATCAGAACTACTAGTAAGGAGCAGGAATTTCAAAAATTAAATTCCCTTTATTTAAGGACAGGCTAAACAAAAAGGGGCAGAAATATGCATCAAAATTGGAGCATAGAGGATGGTCCACAAAATAAGAAAACAGGATCAGGTCATAATGTAACATCATTTGGATATGGTGGCCCTTGAGTGAAAGAACAAGAAGAAACAAATGAATAAGACATCAAGGATCCAAAAATTATATAATCAAAAAAAGTGCAGAACAAAAACAATGTTAGTTATGTTTATCATTGCACAAATGAAGGAAGTTGCTATGGATGGAACCACTGACTGAAAGTAAATAAAGAGCATAAAAGGATGCCAAAATGGGCAGGTGATATTTTGAAGCTGCAATGAAGGCCATAAAAAGTATAGCTTTTATAAAAAAAACAAACTAAAAAAATAGAAAAAAAATTCTCCAAATATGTTGTTAAGGTTGATGAGGATTCAATAAAAGAAAAAGAAAATAGTACAACAGTGTTACCGAGATGACATGGCAAGTATGAACAGCTAAATAAAAACTAAAATGTAATTCCCATCCTTCCAAGAACTCCATTAAGTGCATCACATTTGATTGACATCAGTGAACAGTTACATGAAAATTCAAATGAAGTTTAAACTTGAAATCCAGATAAGCTAAATACGAGAAAGTGAGCTGAAAATACAAAATAAACATTGAAACTAAGCTGATTCCGATGAGAATTGTAGATAGAAAACAACTGAATCAAAACAGCTGCAGAAACCTTCCTAACATAGCAACGGACCAGAAAAATGTTTTCAAATCTTCACATTTTCCAATCCAGTTTTACGCAACATCAACCGAAACTGGTAACGAGAAAATAAAAAACAGAAAACAAGCCACAATCAGAAGGGAAAAAGATGAAACTAGAAAAAAGAAAATTCACCATCGCACATAGAGCAGCAGAAACAGCAGCTTCAGATTACCTCACCGGGTGCGACGCAGAGGACCTTCTTCTGCCCCACCAGGTCGGTGATCAGCCTCGCGTCCTCCGAGTTATGGACCGACACCGTCTCCTCAGCCGCCATGAAGAACACGTCCCCATCCCCCAAGCCGTACCGCACCACCGACGCCTCCTTCTCCAGGCGGCAGGCGAAGCTCAGCCGCCCCCTCGCGAGGTTAACCATCGCCATGCTCGCGTCCCCGCGCCCCACCGTCAGCGCAAGCAGCCCCGACGGGTGCAGCGCGAGGTCGGCGACGCCCGCCCCCTTCCGGCGGACCACGCGGACGCTCTTGAGGTGGACGAACGGGTCGGCATCGTAGATGGAGAGGACGCCGCCATCGGAGCCCGTCACCAGGTTGCGTGGGAAGGGAAGGGAGGGGGGGTCGTAGAAGGCAACAGCGGTGACGGCGCCGCCCTGGTCGGTGAGGGAGCCGACCTCGGCGCAGGAGGAGAGGTCGTAGATCTTGACAGCGTCGTCGGAGCCGCCGGAGACGGCGACGGGGCCTGAGACCGCGACGCACTTGATGGAGGCGGCATGGGAGGGGTAGGAGAAGAGGGGCTTGAGGACGTGTTGGCCCCGGGCGCCGCCTTCGTGGTGGTGGTCTTCCGCTGCTCCGTCGGGTGGGGTAGGGTTTTGGCCGGAGAGGGGTTTCAGGGTTTTGAGGGAGAAGCCCCAGATGAAGCGCTCGTAGGAGCCCGCCACCAGCGCCATGCCCGCCTTCTCTCTCTCTCTCTCTCTCTCTCTCTCTCTTAGACTGTTAAAACTTTCTTAAATCTCTCTCTCACGCACACACCCCTTTTCCTCGCGCACTTCTGAGTTCTGACGTCACAGTACCCTTGGTTGTTTGTGGGGGAAGGAACCATTATTTTAAAACCGAACTCGTTTCTGAGACAACGTAGTGCCTCGCGAGTCAACGGTTAACCATTCATGAGCCGTGACTGACTCGTTAGAATAGAATCGCTCAATTTAACATTATATATTTATAAAATTTTAAAATATCTTAAGTAATAAAGTAGAATCACAATATATATAACAACATATTTTTCAAAAACAGAAAAATCTACTAAATAATCACTAAAGAATGATAATATATATCTATAAAGAGAGGAAAATATACATCAAATAAACATTACATATGATAACTCATCAACTAGAATTAATATCACGTGAAATTCAAATCTCATGGACGCACTTATTCTTTTTTAATATACTTGTTTGTATTGTGAATCGATTCATACAAGTAATCCATCAATGGTCAATAGTCAGAATAAACAATTTATAATATATGCACTAGTGATTATGTGACTTACAGTTTGTTGCGGCCCTGCGAGCCGAGAGGGCAGTTGGTCTCTTAAACGACACCTTAAGATTTAGATTACAATCTTTTCAACTTCCAAAAAAAATAACGGTAATGCTATTAAATGATAAGGGATAAAATTTAGAAGATGAATTATCAACTTTCAGATTTTTTTACATGCTAAATAAAAATTTAAGTAGTGATAGAAAGTGAAAATATAAAGGAATTTTTACATATTAGTCCCTACAAATTTATCTAATTATCGATTAGTCCTTCAAATCTGACTATTGTCTTAAAAATCCTTATAATTATCTCTGTTGTCCAAATAAATTCCTGTAATTTGTTGCCGTCCAAAAAAAAGAATATTCTGTAGAATATTCTATCAAATATATGAGAAAATATTAAAATATCTATGTTGACCGTGAACTCTCTCCCTCATGTGCGGGCACCAAGAATATGAGGGAGAGTGTGGGTCACCGACTCTGGGGGTTGGAAGGGACTAGAGGAGGGAGAGGGGGAGGCAGCTCGGAGGCGGGCGGACGTGGGAGAAGAAGAAGAAGAGTCCTTCGTAGAGGGCGCGGACGTGGGAGAAGAACCCCCGACCCCTCCGACGGTGACAAATCTGCGGGCTTCCCTACCTCTAGGGTCGGGACAGGCGTCGGCGGCGAAGTGGAGCGGCCCCGAAGATGGCCATGGGGAGAAGGACCCTCTGCACCTCGTAGACCGCGATTGGGTTGGTGGAGTACACGTTGTTGTTGATGTAGTAACTCGAATAAAATAATAAGTAAATTAAAATTATTTAATTATCTCCTCAAATTTAAAATGAGAAAATTAGAAAAAATATGAAAATTTGTAAACCTATAGAAAAAAGAATTTCTAACATAATTGCTGAAGTGGAAACCCCCAAAAGAAAATTCGCAATAGGGTTATTGGGTTAACTCGGAGTTTTGAAAAAATTCACCCATTACTAGCCTAATTGGACCCCAATCCTTGACCCATTAGGCTCAAATCGAAGCCTAAACCCTAACTCATTATTGGTGGTCGATCATCCCTTAAAACCCTAACCCTAGGAGCCCCAAATTTGGGTTGGCTGCGCTAGATAAGGCAAATCGCGGTTTTGAGGTGGAAGTTTCTCCCCTTGATTACCTCCATCGAATTCAAACTCTAGAGGGTTTCCAAGCCCTATAAATTAAGGGCCACACCTCCTAGCAAATCCTATTTGCTTGGGACGGCAGCGACGTGCGAGATCGAAGGGAGATTTTCAACGATTGGAGCGAGAGCGTCTAGGGTTCCGGAGTTCTTCCTCTTCCTCCTTTTAAGTCGACTAAGGTAGTTGTTCTGTCATGCCAAACCTACAATTATGTATATCAAAATGCTCATATTTAAGTGCTCTTTCATTTGCTATCTTTTGCCCAATTTTTATTAACTGTATCAATCGAAATCGTGATTAGAATCGAGATGTGTCGGAGTTCGCCAGAGGGCGAGGTTCTGTTTCAGATCGCGGTATGAACAGTGGCTACGTCCATGAATGCGGTGCCCCGATAGACCGCGTTCCTATAGGCTTTTTATTTTTATTTTTTAAAGAAAGGGTTTTGAATGAATGTGTCTTCCAGATAGACCGCGTCTATCAGGATCACGACCGGGGGCCAAACCGCGTTCTGGCCTCAAGTTTTCCAGCAAAACCCTAGTTTTTCCCGCATTTGATCTCTGTTAATCAATGTTAGACAGCGTGTTCCTAGGTTAAAAATGATTCAGAACATACTGTATATCTAGGGCTCATGAAATATTGTTCTAATTTTTAATAAGTTGATTAACCTCTATGTTTATCTCGTCCCCCTTGATGTTATATCATCTCTACGTTATCTCATGCAGAAAAAAGAGTAGATTAACCTGTTATCCAACTAATTAGGTGATCATAGATTTCTATGTTTTCATGACATGCTAGCCTTAATGCTGTTTTGGTACTTTTTCATAAAGTAAGAATGTAAAAGTGTTATTCGAGGGTCGTGCCACCCCGATGATATTGACTCACCGTTGCCACTGGATTTTCGTGTTACTGTGACCCTAGTTTTTGGTGTAACTGGCTTCCGCCAGATATTTCTTCTGTCAAACTAGAACCACTACATCAAGACCTCCATAAGTCTCTGCGAGCCTGAGATTCCTACTAGGACGCCGAGCAGGTTGTACCCTAAAAACTCTGAAACCCACTTGAACTCACTTCCTACTGGATAGGAAAGGGTTCAGCCGACTTTTGGAAGGGCGGAAAGAGATTCTGTCCAAGTTCTACCAGCTCTGTTTTGAACGCGACCTGGTTAGGGGCCGCGCTCATCCTTCTATTTGGAGAGGCGGTGGACCACTGGACTGCGTTCTGTGGTGACCTAGCCCCCTGACCCTGATCGCGGCCGTCCTGCTAGACGTGTTAAGATCGCGGTCATGGGCTAGACCGCGTTCAAGTCCAGATTCCCAAAATCCTGTTTCTTGCGTTTGTGTTATGGATATCCGTGTCTAGTCGAGATTCTAGCCATTCCAAGCTATTTTTCTTGACAGTCACGACCTTTTTAAGGGTCTATTCTAGAATCTTATCATTGGAAACAATCTTGAATCCTATTCCCAAGTCATTTCCCTAATGACTTACCTCTTGAGTTAAAGAGCTTGATTTATTAGAATCCTTCTAAGGGAATTCTTATTTCAACTCTTGATGCCTTGGTTACATGAGCTTGTCCTTAAAATTCTTGGGCATTAAATGAATGAATGTCTAGATTGTTATTAGATCTTGGATCCACCATTCAATGCCAGCACACCATTAAGGGCCCAGTCTGGTCCTAGGAGGAGCACTAGAAAGTACTAGTTGCCCATAGGAGTTGTAATGACAAGGTGTGGCATTACACCGAAGTACTTGCTTACGTGTTAGATCTATGGCATTCAGTTCCATTTGAATTTACATGACTCTACATGACTTGATTACATGATTATACATGCGTGGTTGATATGGCCAATCACATGAAAGTTCTTGTACATGCACTTGATCTATCTCCTATTATTCTCCCTATTTTATTATTATTTCCAGTCAACTCTCATCTCATCTTGCCTAATTTAGTTAAATGTCTCTTATTTGATTCAATTGCTATGTTACTTATGTTTTTCTCGTTAGTATACTGAAATTTTATTAAATTGCTAATCACTTAAAGTTTGCCTGGCACAGAGATATAATTCCTACTGAGCTTTTGCTCATCCAGTTTTCTCACCATTTTTCAAGTAACTCGGATGAGGACCTTCAATCAGACAGGGAAGAGCGTGAGTGATCATGGAGCGTTCCAGCCTAGAAGTCATGTCGTGTCCTGTCTTTTCTTTTCTTAATGTCTTAAATGGAAGTCAATGTTGAGTCAGTGTATTGTCATTAGAATGGTCAAATGGAAGGTGTTATGTAAGGTTATGTTCTCTTTTTTTTGTGGAAGTCTTTGAGTATCGATGTAATGAAACCTAGATTATTAATAAAGTTGGAGTTTTTATGGCTTAACTGTGTTCTTTTTGGCTTGGTCTCTTATGGCTAATATCGTGCTCTGATTGACATGAACGATATAACTATTACGTTTCGATTTTTCACATCGAGACGTAACCATTTTTGTGGTATCAGAGGTTAGGTTTTCTTTAGACCCTAGGTTCCCTTGATATAAGTTCTAGCATGTCATTAGAATCCATGACATCAATAGTACCTTAAGATCAAACCCAACGAGATTGGGTAGAGCCGTGGGCTAAGTTCGACTAAATACATATGCTAATAAATGAACCCTTAAGAAATTAATTAAGCATTCTTAATCTTTTCTCGTTGCTTGTAGGTACCAACTAGTTTTTGCAATGGCTACAGAGTATGCCCAGTGGAGAGAGATGCAACAGACGGTGCAGGGCCTGACCCAGGCTTTACAATAGGTAGCGCAAGACAGAACTCATCATGGCGCAGGTGAACTCCATCGGAATTTCCACGGAATGAATCCCCCAAAGTTCAACGGTTCTCCTGACCCGGACGAGGCCGAGCACTGGGTCAAGGAGATAGATCGTATTTTTCAAGTTATGCAGTGCAGCGATCAAGAGAGGGTGTTGTTGGTGACCTTTTAGCTAGAGAGAGACGCCCGAGCCTGGTGGGAGTCTATCGAGCCAACTCTACCGAATGGCCAGGTTTCGTGGAAAGAGTTTCTCGAGCACTTTAACAACAAGTATTTTTCCGACCGAGTGCAAGAGAAGAAAGCTGCCGAGTTCGCCTCGTTGAGGCGAAGGAATTTGTCTATGGTCGAGTATGAAGCACAATTCTCCAGGTTATCTCGTTATGCACCGCATTTAGTTTATTCTGAAAAGATGAAGGCCAAGCGTTTTCTGAATGGGTTGCGGCTGCAATATATTAATCAACTAGTGCCGTTAGAAATTCAAACTTCTGCTGAGATTGTGCGTAAGACACAAGTTTTAGAGGAGATGATGGAGTTGACTGATAGGATCAAAGGGAAGGACAAGAGGAAGGAGCAAGCCACTAGCTCCGAAAACTTTAAGTCGGCTCCCGGCAAGAAGAGGCTCAATGGTGGGCAAAATTTTTCCAAAGATAAGAAACCGAGAGAGAATGATAAGAAGGTTGCACCGGCGGCCCCGTCCAAGGTAGTCTGCAAGTTTTGTGAAAGGATGGGCCATATGGTAGAGGACTTGTGGAATAAACTAGGCGCATGTCTGCGGTGTGGGAGTCGGGACCACCGGATCCTGGATTGTCCGCTTATTTTTGATCAAACTTCACCTGAGAAGTAGCAGGGCAAACAGAGGTGTCAGGGCATGCTCCAGGCCCTCTGAGAAGTTAAGACCACCGAGGAGGGTGGCATTATGAAAGGTACCCTCTTCATTCCAAGTCTGCTTTTGTTCTTTTCGATATCGGAGCTTCGCATTCGTTTATTTCTCAAAACTCTGCTGATTCTCCGTCTGTGAAGCTTGTGTTGATGGAATCTCATTTTATGATAACTACCCCTATTGTATCGGGATTGGAGATTAAGTATATATATCCTTCTAGTAAAGTTTTGATCAATAATTATATTTTGCCCGCTGATTCGATATGTATGAATATGGAGGGCTATGATGTGATCTTAGAGGTTGATTGGTTAGCTAGGCATGGTGCTAGTGTCCATTATAAGTCAGGTTCTGTAATGGCCCGAGTTTTTCGGGCACTTTTTGGATCTGGATCCGTAGGTTTCGAATCAGTTTTTGGGGTCCCGGAACGTGTTCCGCGGTTTCCGCGTGTTTTTCTTCGGCAAACCTACGGAATCCCGTAGCGGGCAAACCGAGTCGTTCACCTACTCCGGGATGGTACCGGTGCGACCGGCGTGTTCCGAGGATCGCGAAGGTATATTTTTCTATTTTTTCATAATTTTCAAAAAATTGAGATTTTCTATAAATACCCATTTCTTTTTCTTTTCTCTTCTTCTTCTTTCTTCTTCTCCTTCTTCCTCCCGTGAGCGAACCAGCGCCCCTCCTTTCCCCCTCTCCCGTGGATGCGGCGGCGACCCTCTCCCCAGCTGCAGATGGTGGCGAGGTGACGGCGTGGTGGCGACGGTGGCGGCGTGGCGATCGTGGAGGCGTACGTGGATCGTGGGAGCTCGAGGAAGAACGAGGGTTTCAAGCGGTATTTTGAAGATCGGCGATGATCCGTCGCGTTTCGGGCAACCCTGAGGTAGGGTGACAAATCCTTAGCTCGGCGTTTACCTTCCCCGAGATTTCTAGGCCGAGGCGAGGTCGAGAGAGGGCTATTTTGAGCCGGGAAGGGAAAACCATGCTTTGGGGTCTGAGCGCCCGATCTAGCGTTTTAATCCGTGATTTCGTGGTTTGTTGGCATCAAACGATGCATTGGGGGCTTGGGAACAAGTTTCTCTTTTGTTTCCCCTTCACCCGAGGGTGAATGGGGCGTGGAACGGCATTTTTGGGCCATTCCCCCGTTCTCGGTTTCACGGAGTGTACACGGTCGTAACAGTAACCGTTTTTAGCCTTAAGCGGCCTTAGCTAGACCGTTTTTATTTTTGGGCGGTCCCCAGGTGGACCGTTTCTAGCTTGGGAGTGTCGGTGGGGTAAGCGGTCACGCGACAGACCGTTTAGTCCTGGGGTGGCCCAGTGGTCGACCATTTTTCCTCACGGGCCAGCGTGGTCATCGAGGCGTTTGACCGATGAGTTTTTGACTGTTGCACATTTCTGGGGCTTAGCGGTCATGAGATGGCCGTTTAGTCCATTTGAACGGCCCCAAGTTGGACCGTTTATCTTCCCAACGGTCATGAGATGACCGTTTGATTTCTGTGTCGTTGGATGGCTTAGCGGCCCCAAGGTGGACCGCTTAGTTCTTCAAGCGGCCTATCGTTGGACCGTTTATGTCCTGAACGGTCTGAGGACGACCGTTTGGTTTCCCGTGCAGCCCAGGGGTTAGGTGGTCCCGTGGTAGACCGTTTACTTTCTGAGGCGGCCCCAAGAGGACCGCTTGTGTCTTACACGGTCCAAGTCAGACCGTGTATGCCTGTTTATGGGAGGTTTGACAGTGACCGTCCCTGATTGTCAAACGATCTTTGGAGAACCGTCCTATCCCTGAGGCAGTCCATCGACTGACCGTTTACTATGTGTCGTCTGACCGGTAGTTCCTTCCTTGTCGATTCGAGTCCCGGGGGAGTGGACCTCGATCCACCTGCTAACCCGTGGTCCGACTGATGCTGGGCATCATGTGGGGGCCATATGTTAGGGTGTCGTGGGGTCCCGGGAGGTGGTGTTCTTGGCTTGTGTTACCGTGAGTCGGTGTCGGTACAAGGAGCGGTCCTTGTACTTTGTCCAATTTAGACGTTATTTTTCGTTGACTTGAGAGTCTACTCTTTCAGCGACCCTCCACTAGTCGTAGCCTTCCGACACGCGAGTGGTCCCACCAGGGAGTGGTGGCAAGGCTATCCCGAGAGACGGTTTTTAGACTGGTTACCGTTGGTTCTAAGGTCTTGCAGCCAGAGTCCGGCTGAGGGGAAAACCAGTTAGAGGGCCAGACCTATGACGCATGGTCTATGTGTGCACACGTGGTTGGGGGCGGTTGGACCCACACTGACGAGCGCGACCCCAACTAGTTCTTATTTGTGGTTACTTGTACGGTTACCCGTTCCGACAGGGTGCGTTGAGGGGGATACCTGAGGCGCGGTCTAAGACGCCAATGGGCGCATCCGACCTTGCTTCTAGTGGGTGGTACTCCTGTCTGTGTCAAGTAGTGACTCTTGGTGTTTTGTCGGGTTGTCTCGATTTGTGTGCTGTGTGGTCGGTACTCGACATGGCTGAGCTTTTACGTTTACTTATGTTATTGGCCTTCGCTTTACGTTCGGCTAGCGTTAGCCTTTGACTACTTTCCGTGCAATTTCTCGTTTTGCGAGGTAGGGGTCCTAGTGATCCCTACTGAGCCTTTTGTTATGAGGCTCATTCCCTGCATGTTTTTCAGCGTTTTAGGTGAGGCGAGGCTTCAGGGGAGCCCTTCTGAGGTTCCACGCAGTTCAGGTGCCCAGGGTGAGTCGCTAATTGCCAGTTCCGGGTATGCCCCGTGTAGTTGTACCTTTTCCTTTTGGACTGTACTAGTTGTGGACTACTGTATATTGTGGATCATGTAATTTGCTTAATATCTTTTATTATGATTCCTGCTTATTCATTAATTCTGTAGTTCTGTAATTATTTTAGACTCTTGTATATCTCCACACCATCCTTATAACCTTTCCGAGTGATGGGGACATCACCTCCCGTGCCCACACTCACGGCTCGTCTCCTCGCCCCGGAAGCATCCGACATGGTCTAGTCATTTATTTTGAGTCACATGTTGTATTTTCATATTTTATTTGAGTCATATCATTGTAATTTTCCTTTTATTTGAGTCCCGTACCTAGGTTAATGAGTCATCTACCTAAGTTAAGTGTCATAGGGTTGATTAGATTAGTTAATGGGCCCAATTCATTGGGCTAGGCCCAGGGGCGCCCCCTACCCCCTTGGTTATTTGTCATTGTAGCAAGAGTCAGGGACTTTTTTGTAAAATGTGGGTTGCCTTTATATAGGACCTCATTCCCCTCCATTTGAAGTTAATGAAATTGCCATATTTTGAGTTCCAAAATTCAAGTTTCTTTAGTGGAGAGAATCCATTAGAATATGGTGTGAAACCCTGGGTGAGAAGCCCTCCCATTCCCTCTCTCTCTCTCTCATCAAGGGAGGTTCGCCCCCTCTCTCTCTCCTCACCCTCCCACCTACTTTCTCTCTCCTTCCCCTTCCATTAAAACTACTCCAACTCCCCACACCCCTCTCTTTACTCCACCCCAACCCCAAGAGACCCCCACCCAATCCTAGCTCCACCATCCAACTCCCAACTACCCACTTCCCCTTCCCAAGCAAGCCTCCACCTTCCCAAGGCTGAACCCACCCCTCCCTAGGCCAAGTTTGAATATTTTCCCTCCCCTCTCACCCTCCCCTTCCCCAAACCCTAGATCTGGTTACCCCCCACTCTCCCCCTCCATCAACCTAGTTCCTTCTCCTCCCTCCCCTATCTCTTGTGCCATTGGAGCTACTCCCAGCTAGCCAGTTCGCAGCTCAGGATCTGTAGAGGACCAGCAGCTTGCAGAGGCGACCTCGACTTCATCCCGGTGTCCTTGGAGGCCCAAGTGGTACCGTCGGAAGCGTCTCCCTATCTTCTTCGCAACGGAAGTGGTCTCGTCCCAACCTAAGCTCGTGACTGCTCGAGGGAGCCGATCTCCCCACACTGCACTTCTTCCTCTAGACTGGCAACCTGAAGCTGCTTGCAGAGCCTCCCATGGCCAACCCCTTGAAGATATGGAGGCGGGACTTGGCTGAGATCATCTACGATGAGTCTACTTCAAGGAACAAGAAGCGGCATCCCGTTCGGCATCCGGAGCTAAGAGTTCTCAATTTTCTCCCTCAGGTGTGCTGTTCTGTCCACTCTGGGACTAAGCAGACACCCGATCACTGTTCGGGCTATCTCTGTCTACTCCGACCTCCTCCGGCATCCCCGTGGGTCTCCGTTCGAAGAGGACTTGATAATGAATCCAGCGACTTTAGCCTCGCCTGAATCAAAGATCAGGAGCGCCCGTGGTGACCTCGTCTTCCTGCTGCAGTGGTATCGTAGCTGTCAGAACCAAAAAGTAGAGGCACTGTTTACGACCCTGCCTCGACCATCGCCGTCATTCAGAAAATCCTCCAAAAATTGGACGTCTTCCTGAGTCAACTAAGAAGATTTTGCCACTATTTTCGTCACCAACGGAGCTCGGGGGAGTCCGCAGCAGTGCCGACACCGACTATCTATCCTCTGTTCCAGAGAGTGGACAACACAGTCATCATCCTTTCAATTAGTTCCTAGCTTCACTCTCCCCTCCCCGCCAGGCCGGCTTACAGCCCCTCCCTGTGGGAGGTAGTGTTTGGATGTAATTCTGGCTTCCCCTCCCCTATTTCAACCCCCTTGCATGGGGAGTAGTTGTGTAAATTCTTAAACAGGTTCAAGCTACACCGGCGCGGCGTGTGGGGAACCCACGCTTCCCCGCTCGCCCACGTCTCCGAGCGGGACCGGTTTCTTCAAACCGGTCGAGTAAGTGATCCAACCCTTACTCTCTTTAGTGCTTGTTCTTCCCATATTAGCTCATAGTTCCGCTGGCCCGTGAGAGTGAGTGCTTGATCCGCAAGCTCCTTTGCTTCAAGAGATCGTCGTGGGAGAAAGTGTGTGACCCATGCCCTCGGCACGACGTCGGCTCCATTGAATTGGACTTCCATACCCTTGGGAATAACCTTGGCCTTGCTGGCCCTCTACCAGCAAGGTCCCAGCCCTCACATCCTCCACTTGGCATCGCCAAGTTACCCCGGGTTTTGGGTGAGTGTCGGGTGAGTGGTCGCCAAATTTCGGTCCGTTACTATTGCGAATTGTGCTTGCTTGTTAAAGTCAAGGGTGTGTCACATCACGGAGTCTTCGGGATCATGGGTGACGGTTCGAGATTCGGGTTATCGGGCCTTCCCGGTGTTTGGATCTCGGGTCGTTACAGTTGGTATCAGAGCACGGTTGTGGATATGCATAAGAATCGTAAATAATTGCAGTTGTTCACTAGTCCACAATGATGATGTACAGTCGGCACTGGCTTAGGGCATCGCGTGTTTTATTGATTTCGCCATTTTCCGTGTCTTCTATCTTTTGCAATAGGGTGAGCATGGCGCCGAGGCGGAGGCCACGCTCTCAGCAGGGATAGTCGACAGAGGAGCAAGAGGAGCAGAGCAGAGTGCCACCAATTACCAATGAGGCAGGGGATGCAGCGAGAGTTTCGGGCGTAGACTATTTCTTTCGGAACATGTTTCAGTTTATGTCTCAGCAGTTCGGTGGAGATGCTGGTGAGGGCTCGTCTAGGGGTGGGCCTAGCCGTGCAGTGAGGGACTTTTTGCAGTTCCATCCTCCCTACTATGGCGGCCAGCCAGACCCAGATGTGGCTCGAGTTTGGCTTGATGAGATGGAGAGAGTGTTCAGTTCCATGAACTGTGCCGAGGAGGACAAGGTGATGTTGGCCTGCAACCAGTTGTAGGGTTTGGCTCGAGCTTGGTGGTCTTCGGAGTGGAAGACGTCCTTTCAGTCTCGTTCTCTTCAGCAGATTGTGTGGCAGTACTTTATGAGGGTCTTCGAGCGTACTTACTGTCCATCCTATGTTAGTACGTAGAAGATGAGTCAGTTTCTGGAGCTTGTTCAGGGTGATATGTCAGTGTTGTAGTACATGGCTCAGTTTGTTGAGTTTGGTCGTTATGCTCCCCATATCATGGAGAATAAGGGGCTGAAGACCTAGCAGTTCGTCCAGGGTTTGAGGCAGGATCTGAGGCACCTGTTGATGGCGAACGCTGCTCCCAATTTGGAGACAGCTTCCCGTGTGACGACATCACTGGAGCTGGATATGCAGAAGATTAGAGGACAGGTTGGCCAGGGGTAGTCCCGGTCAGGACGCAGCCAGCAGACGGCTACCCAGCAGTAGAGTACCTTTCAGCATGCTACGGGTAGTTCGGGAGCATCAGTGCCGGTGATGTCAGCGACATGATCTGCGTCTTTTGGCTCGAAGGTCAAGAAGTTCTTCAGGAAAGGTTTCCACAAGAAGCGTAAGGAGGGCAGAGATCAGAGGCAGGCGTCTGCGAGTAGTGTTCAGCAGCCGATTCCTTATTAGCGTCAGGGATCAGTTGGTGGTTCGCTGGGGTCGTGTCCCCGGTGCTGCAGCTCTCATCAGCTTAGGCAGTGCACGACGCCAGTGATTTGTTTTAGATGTGACCAGGCGGGACACATGACACGTGACTGTCCTTCGAGGCCGCAGCAGTAGCAGTACTCTCAACAGCAGCAACCACAGCAGCAGCGTCAGGAGCAGGGGTAGTATCTGCCATTACCCCGGTCAGTGAGTGTGGGCAGTTAGAGGTCTCAAGGCAAGATTTCACACATGACCAGGGTGGAGGCAGAGGCGTCGCAGCTTGTGGAAGGTACTGTTATGATTTTGTGTTGCGCAGCTCAAGTTTTGTTTGATTCTGGCGCGTCGCATTCATTTATTTCGAAGGATTTCACGCTAAGGATTGAGGAGCCGGTGACCCAGATGTCTTGTGATTTGACGGTTGAGTTGCCTACTGGTGATTTTATGATCACCCCATATTGTTTTGAGAAGGTACCTGTGTGGGTGGAAGGGCGGAGCTTGCCGACCAGGCTTTATGCGTTACCACTTCAGGATTTCGACGTGATTTTGTGCATGGATTGGCTCGAGGCTCATCATGCCTTAGTGGATTGTGATTCGAAGAAGGTTTATTTCTGGCAACTTCGAGGACCCACCTTCTATTTCCAAGGTATTAGGTCTTCCTCTTCCCGCTTCCTTATTTCAGCTATTAGGGCTCATCATTTGCTCGATGCGGGTTGCCAGGATTTTCTCGCTTCTGTGGTCGTGGTGGACCAGTCGGAGCCGGATGTGGAGGACATTCCGGTGGTGTGCGAGTTTCCCGATGTCTTTCTAGAGGATCTACCTAGATTACCTCCCCAGCGGGAGATTGATTTTATGATCGAGGTTGTGCCTGGTATGGGGTCTTTGTCTAAGGCTTCTTACCGCATGGCTCCCGCTGAGTTGAGGGAGTTGAGGGCGCAGTTGCAGGAGCTGCTCACCAAAGGGTACATTCGTCCTAACTTTTCCCCTTGGGGTGCGCCAGTGTTGTTTGTGAAGAAGAAGGACGGTAGTCTGAGGTTATGTATCGACTACCGGCAGTTGAATGAAGTAACCATTAAGAACAAGTATCCGTTGCCACGGATCGATGATTTGTTAGACCAGCTTCAGTCCGCGCGAGTGTTCTCAAGGATCGATTTGCGGTCCGGTTATTATTAGCTACGGATCCGTGAGTCTGACGTGGAGAAGACTGTGTTCAGCACAAGGTATGTGCATTATGAGTTTTTGGTGATGCCGTTTAGGCTCACCAATGCCCCCGCAGCGTTTATGGATTTGATTCATATGGTGTTCCATCCCTACTTGGACCAGTTTATGGTCGTGTTTGTGGACGACATCCTTGTTTATTCATAATCCACAGAGGAGCATGTGTACCATTTGAGGGTTGTGTTGCAGACCTTGCGAGATCACTAGTTGTATGCGAAGCTCAGCAAGTGCGAGTTCTGGCTTCATGAGGTGTACTTTTTGGGGCACGTGATTTCTGGTGATGGTACTTCCGTGGATCCAGCCAAGGTCGAGACAGTGATGCAGTGGCCGAGGTCAGAGTCTGTGATGGAGATTCGGAGTTTCTTGGGGCTTACAGGCTATTATAAGAGATTCATCCAGGATTTTACTCGTGTTGCAACCCCGATGACTAGACTTACGAGGAAGGATGTGCCGTTTGTCTGGACGGATGAGTGTGAGCAGAGCTTTATAGAGCTTAGGAGGTTGCTCACCTCAGCACCAATATTGGTGTTACCTTCTGGATCAGGAGGTTTTGTGGTGTGTACAGATGCTTCCCGAGTCGGGTTGGGTGCCGTACAGATGCAGCACGGTAGAGTTGTGGCGTATGCATCGCAGCAGTTGAAGCCACACGAGGAGAACTACCCTACCCACGATCTCGAGTTGGCTGCTGTGATCTTTGCATTGAAGATCTGGAGGCATTATCTGTATGGCGAGAAGTTTGAGGCGTTCATTGACCATCAGAGTTTGAGGTATGTGTTCACTCAGAAGGACCTTAACCTCAGGCATAGAAGATGGATGGAGTATATGAAAGATTATGACTTCACCTTGTCTTACAGTCGGGCAGGATGAACGTTGTTGCTGATGCCTTATGCAGGAAGGTTGTGGTTAGTGCAATGATATTGAGGAAATGGAGGCTCTAGGAACAAGTGCCAGCCATAACATTTAGGCTTAAAGTTCCTCAAGAGTCAGGGTCAGCGGTTCTCGCGAGCTTGACTGTCACACGGGAGATTCGTCGTCAGGTGACAGAGGCTCAGCATGCAGACCCTGAGTTGCCTCGAATTTTGGCTTTAGCCAATGTGGAGCTCGGCGAGGACGGAGTGGTGAGGTTCTGAGGTAGGCTGTACGTTCCGCTTGAGGAGCAGGTGAGGCGTGCGGTGTTGCTGGAGCCTCATGGGAGTAGGTACACCGTACACCCGGGCACGACGAAGATGTACCGGAACTTGAAAAGACAGTTCTAGTGGCCTGGCATGAAGCGAGATGTTGCCGAGTTTTTGGCCAGGTGTCTGACCTGTCAGCATGTGAAGGCGAAACATCAACGACATGGTGGTTCGCTTCAACCCTTGGAGGTTTCCGCATGGAAATGGGACCACGTGACCACTGATTTTGTGGTGGGATTGCCGAGGACTCCAAGTGGCCAGGATAACATTTGGTTGCTGGTGGATAGGCTGACGAAGATGGCTCAATTGTTACTGATCAGAGTCAGCTGGAGTGTGCCCAAGTTGGCACGTCTTTATGTGGAGCGGATCGTACCTTTGCATGGAATTCTCGTTTCCATTGTGTCAGATCGAGATCTACGTTTCACTTCTGGATTCTGGAGGAGTTTCCAACGAGCTTTAGGCACCAAGTTAGCTTTTAGCTCAGCTTATCATCCTCAGTCAGACGGTCAGTCAGAGAGGACCATCCAGACGCTAGAGGACATGTTGAGATCTTGTTGCCTGGAATGGCAAGGGAGTTAGATTCACCATCTACCATTGGTGGAGTTTGCCTACAACAACAGCTATCATTCGAGCGTGAGGCGTTGTATGGGCGATCATGTCAGACTCCACTCGATTGGTTTGAAGTTGGTGAGCGTGTTATGACGGGACCAGAACTGGTGCAGCAGTGCATGAATGTGGTGCATTTGGTCTGTCAGAACATGTTGGCGGCGCAGAGTTGGCAGAAGAGTTATGCCGATCAGAGAAGGCAGCCCCTCAGTTTCGCAGTCAGTGACCTATTTTTGAGGGTTTCTCCCATGAAGGGAGTGATGCGTTTTGGGCGGCGTGGGAAGTTGAGTCCCCGCTATGTTGGTCCTTTTCTCGTCATGGAACGCATTGGTGCGGTTGCTTATCGGGTGCAGCTACCTTCGGAGTTAGCTGCGGTGCATGATGTGTTTCATGTCTCCATGCTGAGGAAGTATATGCCCGATGATTCCCATGTTTTGGAGGATTCTGTTTGGCCCGAGGTGACTCTCGATCGATCTCTACCGGAATTCCCCATCAGTATTGAAGATCGGTGAGAGCAGCACCTACGGAACAAGGTTGTTCCCCTGGTTAAGGTGATGTGGCAACGGCACTCTGGCGACGAGGCATCTTGGGAGCGTGAGGACGAGATGCGTCAACAGTTCCCTTATTTGTTCGAGTAAGTCTACCTTTTCTTTCCCCTGTGCTTTATTTTAAATTTTGAGGATGAAATTTATTTAAGGGGGGAGGGCTGTAATGCCCCGAGTTTTTCGGACACTTTTCGGATCTAGATCTGTGGGTTTCGGATCAGTTTTGGGGGTCCCGGAACGTGTTCCGCGGTTTCCACGTGTTTTTCTCCAGTAAACCTACGGAACCCCATAGCGGGCAAATCGAGTCGTTCACCTACTTCGGGATGGTACCGGTGCGACCGGCATGTTCCGAGGATCGCGGAGGTATATTTTTATATTTTTTTCATAATTTTTGAAAAATCAGGATTTTCTATAAATACCCATTTCTTTTTCTTTTTCTTTTTTCTTCTTCTTCTTTCTTCTTCTCCTTCTTCCTCCCGTGAGCGAACCGGCGCCCCTCCTTTCCCCCTCTCCCGTGGACGCGGCGGCGACTCTCTCCCCCGCTGCAGACGGTGGCGAGGTGACGGCGCGGCGGCGACGGTGGTGGCGTGGCGATCGTGGAGGCGTGCGTGGATCGTGGGAGCTCGAGGAAGAACAAGGGTTTTAAGTGGTATTTTGAAGATCGACGACGATCCGTCGCGTGTCGGGCAACCCCGAGGTAGGGTGACGAATCCTTAGCTCGGCGTTTACCTTCCCCGAGATTTCTAGCCCGAGGCGAGGTCGAGAGGGGGCTATTTTGAGCCGGGAAGGGAAAACCATGCTTTGGGGTCTGAGTGCCCGATCTAGCGTTTTAATCAGTGATTTCGTGATTTGTTGGCATCAAACGATGCATTGGGGGCTTGGGAACAAGTTTCCCTTTTGTTTCCCCTTCAACCGGGGGTGAATGGGGCGTGGAACGGCATTTTTGGGCCATTCCCGCCGTTCTCAATTTCACGGAGTGTACACGGTCGTAACAGTAACCGTTTTTAGCCTTAAGCGGCCTTAGCTAGACCGTTTTTATTTTTGGGCGGTCCCCAGGTGGACCATTTCCAGCTTGGGAGTGTCGGTGGGGTAAGCGGTCACGGGATAGATCGTTTAGTCCTGGGGCCGCCCAGTGGCCGACCGTTTTTCCTCACGGGCCAGCATGGTCATCGAGGCGTTTGACCAATGAGTTTTTGACTGTTGCACAATTCTGGGGCTTAGCGGTCATGAGATGGCCGTTTAGTCCATTTGAATGTCCCTAGGTTGGACCGTTTATCTTCCCAATGGTCATGAGATGACCGTTTGATTTCTGTGCCGTTGGATGGCTTAGCGGCCCCAAGGTGGACCGCTTAGTTCTTCAAGTGGCCTATCGTTGGACCGTTTATGTCCTGAACGGTTTGAGGACGACCGTTTGGTTTCCCGTGCAGCCCAGGGGTTAGGCGGTCCCGTGGTAGACCGTTTACTTTTTGAGGAGGCCCCAAGAGGACCGCTTGTGTCTTACACGGTCCAAGTCAGACCGTGTATGTCTGTTTATGGGCAGTTTGACGGTGACCGTCCCTGCTTGTCAAACGGTCTGTGGAGAACCGTCCTATCCCTGAGGCAGTCCATCAACCGACCGTTTACTATGTGTCATCTGACCGTTAGTTCCTTCCTTGCCGATTCGAGTCCCGGGTGAGTGGACCTCGATCCACATGCTGACCCGTGGTCCGACTGATGCTGGGCATCATGTGGGGGCCATATGTTAGGGTGACGTGGGGTCTTGGGAGGTCGTGTTCTCAGCTTGTGTTACCGTGAGTCAGTGTCGATACAAGGAGCGATCCTTGAACTTTGTCCGGTTTAGATGTTGTTTTCTGTTGACTTGAGAGTCTACTCTTTCAGCGACCCTCCACTAGTCATAGCCTTCCGACACGCGAGTGGTCCCACCAGGCAGTGGTGGCGAGACTATCCCGAGAGACGGTTTTAGACTGGTTACCGTTGGGCCCCAGGTCTTGCAGCCAGAGTCCGGCTGAGGGGAAAACTAGTCAGAGGGCCATACCTAGGACGCATGGTCTGTGTGTGCACACGTGGTTGGGGGCGGTTGGACCCGTGCTGACGAGCGCGACCCCATCTAGTTCTTGTTTGTGGTTACTTGTACGGTTCCCCGTTCCGACAGGGTGCGTTGAGGGAGATACATGAGGCGCGGTCTAAGACGCCAGTGGGCGCATCCAGCCTTGCTTCTAGTGGGTGGTACTCCTGTCTGTGTCAGGTAGTGACTCTTGGTGTTTTGTTGGGTTATCTCGATTTGCATGCCGTGTGGTCGATACTCGACGTGGCTGAGCTTTTCCATTTACTTATGTTGTTGGCCTTCGCTTTACGTTCGGCTAGCGTTAGCCTTTGACTGCTTTCCGTGCAGTTTCTCGTTTCGCGAGGTAGGGGTCCGAGTGATCCCTACTGAGCCTTTTGTTATGAGGCTCATTCCCTACGTGTTTTTTCGCGTTTTAGGTGAGGCGAGGTTTCAAGGGAGCGCTTCTGAGGTTCCACGTGGTTCAGGTGTCCAGGGTTAGTCGCCAGTTGCCAGTTTTAGGGTATGCTCCGTGTAGTTGTACCTTTTCCTTCTGGACTGTACTAGTCGTAGACTATTGTTATATTTTAGACTGCTGTTATATTGCGGATCATGTAATTTGCTTAATATCTTTTATTATGATTCATGCTTATTCATTAATTGTGTAGTTCTGCAATTATTTTAGACTCTTGTATATCTCCACACCATCCTTATAGCCCTTCTGAGTCTTCGGGCTCGTGGGTGGCGGTTCGAGATTCGGGTTATCGGGCCTTCCCGGTGTTCGGATCTCGGGTCGTTACAGGTTCGGTGTCTTTTTCTGGGTACCCTTGTTGATAATTAATCCGCCTCCGAACAAGTGACTAATGCAAGTATAAGCGTGATAGTATAAACAAAGGGAAGGGGCGATAAAGATAAAGAAACGTACCATGATCACCACCAAGGATTGACAGCAAGAAAAGATACTGTAGAAACTAAGGAACATGCTGCGTACCTTGGAAAGATGAAGAGGAAAAGACACGGTCGAAGAAGGACCACTACAAGATGATCGTGCGGAACATACCGTGATCGCCACCAAAGATTGACTGCAGGAAAAGATACTATAGAAACTAAGGGGCATGCTGCGTACCTTGGAAAGATGAAGAGGAAAAGACGTGGTCGAAGAAGGACCACTACAAGATGACCGCGCTCAAAGCGGGGTGCGGGAACTTCGTGTGTCATCTCCTCCTCGCCTTCTAGCCGGCTAGAAAGCAAGGGCCTCACGTCCACGCTTACCTATCATGCGAAACAAATCCACAAAGGAGAGAAAAACCCATTAGCAACAAGAGATTGTAGCATCCATCCCACATAAACATAAACATGAGAAATTGAGAGAATAACGCACCGGGGGAGGGTTTTTAACCCCTATAGAAGGGAACAAACAATAGATGTGTGATGATTAAAAAATGTAAGGGGAATAGAAAATGCAGCAAAACAGTGATGAAAGATTTATGAAAACGTGCATATGTGTGCATGCAAAGGTGCAGAAAAATAGAGTGCAGAAAAGAGGGGAAGTAAACCGAAAATAGAAAGAAAACCCTGAAGGAGGAGAGCTTAGAACTTCCCTGGATGGCCCGGGGTTGAAGAGAGGAGTCGGCGGTGCAGCATGGTCTCGTCCCAAGTCAAAGAACGCCCTCCCCCAAGCCCACAACCTTAGGAGACTATTTATAAGCCCTAGAAACCCTAGGTCAGATTCAGAGGATAAACACCCAAAAGATCAGATTTTGAATGATAAATGATATTAGTGGGATAATGCTCCTAGAAGGGATAAGAGTCGATCTGGCACGAAATCCTTGGCGTGGATGGCTCAAACTAGGACTCTAAGGCATTGGAGAAAATAGAGTCCGGGACGAACAGGATTCTGCAACAAGTACGTGGTAGGTCGTGAGACCGCCACCTCAATAATGCGATCATGGAAGAACCGCGACCTGGAAAAGGCTGAAAAGACCAAAGAAGCTGAGTCGACGCACCCAGGCCATGGGTCGACGCACCCATGAGGACAATGAGAACGCGGTCTGGTAGAAGACCACGATCTTATGATCGCAGTCTCCAGACAGACCGTGACTTGGCAGGTCGGCAGACATGATACAATTGGTCGACCGAAATGAAGAAATCGGTCGACCGAATTGGAAATAGGTCGACTAAACTTTGGAGAACACGGTCTATTAGTCGACCACGATCTCATGATCACGGCCACTGACAGACCATGACCAGAAGGGTCAGCAGACTGAACTTGGCAGGTCGACTGAATTTAGAAATTGGTCGACCGACATTGAGAATCGGTCGACCGAACTAAGTTTTAGAATGAGAAATAAGCCGACTGGGCCAAGGAAATAGGCCAAAAACATGTGCAAATAACCTCCAAGGCTTAATGTGCCGGGAAATGATCAAGAATATGCTCAAAATATGCTCAAGGAAGATTCCAAAATAATGGATAATTCGGAACATCATAAAAGATGAATAAGAGAAAGACTCGACTTGTAGGCTAAAAATGGGTGTCAACAACCCTGAGCTTTCTTTTTCAGGCATTAAGCATTCTAAGTCTGTGCCTCTTATTTTGGCACTTCGGGCTAATAGGATGATCAGGAAGGGGTGTCAAACGTTTTTGGCTTTGGTCACTCTGACCGAGAGGAAAGAGTTGGAGTTGAAGGATACTCCTATTGTCAAGATTTTTCCTAATGTGTTTCCTGAGGATTTGCCAGGTCTTACCCCAGAGAGGGAAGTTACCTTTTCTATTGATATGATTCCTGGTGCTGCACCAGTTTCTAAGGCTCCTTACCAGATGTCTCTTTCTAAGCTGGATGAGTTAAAGGGGCAGTTGCTAGAGCTGTTAGAGAAGGGCTTTATTCGTCCAAGTACGTCTACTTGGGGACTACATATTCTTTTTGTTAAGAAGAAAGATAGATCGTTGAGGCTGTGTATAGATTATCATCAGTTGAACTAGCTCATTATTAAGAACAAGTATCTGCCACCGAGGATCGATGAGTTCTTCGATCAGATATCATGAGCTTAGTTTTTCTCGAAGATTGATCTCAGGTCGGGTTATCACCAATTGAGGATCAAGGATGAAGATGTCTACAATACGGCGTTGAGGAGAAGGTATGGGTATTTTGAATTTGTTGTGATGCCTTTTGAACTAATGAATGCTCTTGCAGCTTTTATGCAGTTAATGAATAGTGTGTTCCGGCTCTACATAGATTAGTGGATTGTAGTCTTTATTGATGATATTCTGATATATTTTAAGAGCAAAGAAGAGCATGAGGAACATTTAAAGAAGGCTTTGCAGATATTGAGAGATCACTGATTATATGCCAAGTTTGGTAAGTGTGAATTCTGGCTACAAAAAGTCTCATTTTTAGGCCATATAATTTCTAAGGATGGAATTTTTATGGATCCTTTGAAAGTTGAGGCCACGAGGAACTGGGAGCGGCGTACTAATGTGACTGAGGTCAGGAGTTTCTTGGGTTTAGCTGGTTATTATAGAAGGTTCATCAAGGACTTCTCCAAGATTACTGTACCTTTGACTAGACTGATGAGGAAGGAGAATCGTCATGAGTGGACGGAGGAATGCGAAAGGAGTTTCCAGACTTTGAAGGATTGTTTGACCACTACCCCTATGCTTACCCTACCTTCGGAAGGAGGAGGATTTGAAGTTTACACGGATGCATCTGGGGTTGGGTTAGGCTGTGTGTTGATGCAGCAAGGTAAGGTGATTGCCTATTCCTCTGGACAGCTAAGGAAGCATGAAGAGAATTACCCTGTTCATGACTTGGAGCTAGTTGTAGTTGTCTTTGCTTTGAAAATTTGGTGGCATTATCTATATGGAGAATCTTTCATTATGTATTTTGATCACAAGAGTCTGAAGTATCTGTTTTCTCATAAGGAACTTAATATGAGACAGAGAAGGTGGCTCGAGTATTTAAAAGATTTTGATTTCTCCATTCAGTACCATCTAGGGAAAGGGAATGCCGTGGTTGATACCCTGAGTCAGAAGCTGATGGCTATGTTGTCAAGTTTAATGCTCCAAGAATGGCGATTGCTGGAGCAACTAGCAAGTTTGGACTTAATCATCGAAGAGAAGGAAGAGCAGGTCATGATTACTCATGTTAGGCTTCATTCGGGATTGCTTTCGAAGATCAAGGAGCTTCAATGTAATGATCTTTTGCTTGTGGAGATTTAGAAGAGCTTGACAGTCGACCAGATTTCTTGCTAGCTTAGGATGGTAGATTGCTATTCCGTGGGAGAACTTGTGTTCCAGATTCTGCTCAAGTCAAAAGCAATATTTTAGAAGAAGCCCATTGATCTAAGTACACCATTCACCCTGGAGCTATAAAGATGTACAAAGATCTTAGAAGGACTTTCTGGTGGCCGAACATGAAGAGAGAAGTGGCCGAGTTTTTGAGCAGGTGTTTGGTATGTCAACAAGTAAAGGCTGGACATTTTAGACCTGCTAGGAAATTGAAGCCCCACAAAATACCAGAGTGGAAATGAGAGAGCATAGGCATGGATTTTATCATGGGGTTGCCAAGGACTCGTGGTGGTTATGATGTTATTTAGGTGATCGTGGATAGGCTAACTAAGTCCGCGCACTTCTTGCCCATTAAGTCTAAGTGGACTATGGACGTGTTAACTGCTCTATACATGAAGGAAGTTGTGAGGATGCATGGTATTCCAACATCGATTGTATCTGATAGAGATCCAAGGTTCATACCTCGTTTTTGGAGAGGATTACAGGCATCCCTAGGAACTCGGTTGAATTTTATTACAGCTTTTCATTCTCAAACTGATAGACAGACTGAGAGGACAAATCAGATCATTGAAGACATGTTGAGAGCCTATATGATTGACTTTGGAGGCAGTTGGCATGAGCACTTGCCCCTGATCGAGTTTGCTTACAATAATAGTTACCAGTCGAGTATTCAGATGGCTCCTTTTGAGGCACTGTATAGAAGGAGTTGATGATCACCTTTATGCTGGGATGAAGTGGATGAAAAGTAATGGTTGAGACCAAATCTTGTCTCTGAGACATCCAAGAATATTCAGATCATTAGGGACCGTCTACAGACAGCTCAGTCCAGACAGAAGAGTTATGTGGATAACAGAAGGAGAGATTTAGAGTTCCAAGTCGGTGAGCATGTGTTACTGAAGGCTTCGCCTATGAGAGGAATCCGAGATAAATTGAGTTCAAGATTTGTTGACCCTTTTGAGATCTCAGAAAGAGTTGGAGAGGTAGCACACAGGCTGGCTTTACCACCTTAATTGTCGGGCATTCATGACGTCTTCCATGTATCAATGTTAAGGAAGTATGTGTATGATCCATCACACGTAATCCAATATGCGGATTTGGAGCTGTAGAAGGACTTATCCTATGAAGAGAAGCCTATCAAGATTCTAGACCGAAAGCTACATCAACTCAGGAATCAGTCCATATCGATGGTCAAGGTTCAATGGAGTGGACGTGGAGTTGAGGAAGTCACGTGGGAATCGGAAGAGACTCTTAAGAAGAAGCATCCAGAATTATTTTCAGGTTAGTGTTAGTATTCTTTTTTTATTTATATAAGTTAGGTGAATTTGGAGGATCAAATTTCTTAAAGTGTGAGAGGCTATACCAACTCGGAATAAAATAATAATTAAATTAAGATTATTTGATTATCTTCTCAAATTCAAAATGAGAAAAATAAAAAATATGTAAAATATGTAAACCTATAGGAAAAAGAATTTCTAACACAATTATTGAAGTGGAAACCCCCAAAAGAAAATTTGAAATAGGGTTATTGGCTAAAAATAGGGTTTATTGGGTTAACTCAGAGTTTGGGAAAAAGCCACCCATAACTAGCCTAATTGGACCACAATCCTTGACCTAGTGGGCTTAAATCGAAGCCTAAACTCTAGCCCATCATTGGTGGTCGATCATCCCTTGAAACCCTAACCCTAGGAGCCCCCAATTTGGGTTGGCGGTGCTAGATAAGGCCAACCACCGTTTTGAGGCGAAATTTTCTCCCCTTGATTATCTCGATCGAATTCGGACTCTAGAGGGTTTCCTAGCCCTATAAATTGAGGGCCACGCCTCCTAGCAAACCCTATTTACTTGGGGCGGCGGCGGTGTAACGATCCAAGATCCGGATACCGAGAAATACCCGATACCATTCGAATCTTGGCCCGCCACCCACGAGCCGGAAGGCTCAGAAGGGTTAATTGGTGTGTGGAGGTACATTGAAATTTAAAATAACGTAGGAAATAACTACATAACTAACTGTTTCAAATAACAAGAAATAAATTACATTTTCAATTAACAAATTAACTACAGAGTCTAGTCTAACAAAGTACAGTCTACAGGGAAAAAAACATACTCAAGTGCAGGGTATGCCCCCGGCTCTGGTGAGCTGGCTACTACAAACCTCAGTGTTACACCTCCGAACCTCGATGAGGAACCACAACACCTGAAAAGAAAAGGGTGAGCCTCATCTTATTGGCTCAATAGGGGTCCCATGGATCCCCACACCGGTAAACAACAGTGGTAAACAACAACAATAACAACAATAACAATAACAATGGTAACACTAGCGGACATAGCAGCAATAATAAAGGAAGAAGGCAGCAAAAACATAGCTCTCAAGCTACTCCTAACAGCACAAAAAGGAAACTTCGATCTCACAATTGGGATTTCCAAACCACCGGTAAAACTACAGCTACGCTACTGAAATAAAAATCATGACATCCATGTCGTGAAGGCCCGTCCTGGCACACAAAGGCCCAACCAAGACCACACAGTCCAATGCTACTGTCATGACCTCGTTGTCGTGAACCCTAAACTGTCTACGGCTGAGACCTCGATAACCCTACCGGGAATCCTAGACCTCTACATCGAGAAAGCACGCAGAAGCTACTCGAAAAGCCATGTCTCACAGATGGGAAACCAAACCACGAGTCAAGAGAGTCACATGTCGCGTGACTGGAGCATTGCCCACTAGAAGCAAGGTTGGATGCGTCCACTGATGACTTATTCCACATCTCGGGTGTCTCCCTATTCGCCCCAGGTGAAAACTGATTCACCGTACAAGTAACACAAGGACAAGGGTCTAGTCAGGGTTGTGCTCGTCAGCACGCGTCAGTAGTCCCCGACCACGTGTGTACACACTGACTGACTGTACTATGTCAGACCCTCTAGCTGGTTTTCCTCTCGGCCCAAACTCGAGCGGTCACAGTGGGAGACGCTACGACAACCAGCCTAAAACCGTCTCTCCCGGGTCTAGCTCTCCAACACTCCCAAGTGGGTTGGCACACGCGTGCCGAGGCAAGCTACGACTAGTAGGGGGTCACTGAACGTGGACACTCTCTGCAGAGAGAAGAAACCCGAAGTATCAAGGCTACACACACACCCATCGGAAGAATCACGAAGTGCCGGGTGGCTCGGTGTCACCAGACTCTCGACAGTCAATTAGACCTACTAATCGAATGGTCTTTGAGTCATGTGACTCAGGCCAAAATCATTGTACAATACAGTACCACGCCGTCAAATCACCCTAGTCCTAGAATCAGAAACCACGATCAAAGGAATTCTTAAGACGGCTCATAACCGCCAAGTCCATTCCCTTTCGAAGGGAGACTAGAAGCCCCCACCCCCAGGCCGGGTCACATGACTCATCGTCATAGGCTATACTTATAGCCCACACAGAAACCACTTTCCGAAGAAGCTAACGCTGTGCGGGGACAGCCCTCTGCACCTACACAAGTACACGGTGACTCAATCTAGTGAAGCAAGGAAGTTCGAAACACATAGGTCACTCGGACCCTCGAAACCACATGGGCACGCTAATCAAGGTGTAATGATATTTCAGACACCCAAAAATATGGTCTCGGTCCCCAAGGGGGGTCCAAGACATCCACTGGGTCAAAGGTTGACCAAAGAGTCTCAACCGGGTCGACCGGAGGCCAAAACGGGCAAGACAGCTACATTTCGGTCGACCTACCTACAAGGGTCGGTCGACCTACCAAGATGGCCTAGTCGACTGGCTGGGAATGCGGTTGGGTTACCCATAGCATTCTCATAGTCGCGGTCGGTCCTAAGATCCTGACCGCCATAGACGCAGTTGGTCGACCAACCGCGTCTATGGGGCAGTGCCTGTCTGTGGCGAACAGCCGAACGGTTGACCTACTCACCAAATCGGTCGATTGATTCCAGTGACAGACCTATGGAACCCCATCCGAGGGGCCCTAATCCATGCCCCAATCACCCCGGGTGATGGGGAAAACATGGGGAAACCATTCCCCAACCTCTAGACCACCAAGAGGTGCCATTTAAACCCCCAAAATATGATCAGAACAGCGAATCTGTCACTCACCCCAAAATCATGCATTTTAACCCCAACGTGAACAAAACTTACACTCAGCCTCGCCTCGGCCTTAAAATGCGGGGAAACCGAAAAAAAGGACTAAGGATCCATCCCCTTACCTCCACCGACGATTAACCGTGCCGAGGACGCCGATTCCACGCAAAAATGCCTCTCGAATCACCGTCGAGTTTCGAAATCCGCTGACGAAGCTTCACCGTGCCACCACCTAGTTCCTTGCTCCATCCTCACCGCTCGTCGCCCCCACATCGCCTCCGCCTCGCCCGCCCCTGTCTCCGTCGGCCACCCGGAGAAGAGAGGGAGAGAAAGAGAGAAACGAGAGGAGAGAGGGAGAGTGTGAGAATGAGGATGAGAGGGGGTGGTTAAGGGTTTATATAGAAAATGATTTGAGATTTAAAAATCTGAAAAATAGGATAAATAGGAAAAAATCACCCCCACGATCCTCGAAAAATACACAATGCACCTACAGTGTCCCAGAGCCTGAAAACTCAACGGTTCACCCCACATAGGGGTCTGAAGGCCCGACAGCCAAAAATCTGATTTAATTACCAAACTCGATCCGGGACCCACGAAAGTGCAACGAAACCCACAGATTCTGATCCAAAACTTCGAGGCGTTACAGGCGACGTGTGAGATCGAAGGGAGATTTCCGGCGATTGGAGCGAGAGTGTCTAGGGTTCCGGGGTTCTTCCTCTTCCTCCCTTTAAGTCGACTAAGGTTGGTGTTCTCTCAGGCCAAACCTACAATTACATATATCAAAATGTTCATCTTTGAGTGCTCTTTCATTTGGTATCTTTTGCCCAATTTTTATTAACTGTATCGATCGAAATCGTGGTTTCAATCGAGGTGTGTCGGACTTTACCGGAGGGCGAGGTTCTGCTTTAGATCGCGATACGAATAGGGGCCCCATCTATGAATGTGGTGCCTTGATATACCGCGTTCCTATAGGCTTTTAATTTTTTTTAAAGAAAGGGTTTTGAATGAACGCGGCCTCTAGATAGACTGCGTCTATCAGGATCGCGGCCGGGGATCAAACTATGCTCTGGCCTCGGGTTTTCCAACAAAACGCTAGCTTTTCCCATGTTTGATCTCTGTTAATCAATGTTAGACAACATGTTCCTAGGTTAAAAATGATTCAGAATGCACTATATAACTAGGGCTCATGAAATAATGTTCTAATTTTTAATAAGTCCATGTTTATCTCATCCCTCTTGATGTTATATCATTTCCATGTTATCTCATGCAGAAAAAAGAGTAGATTAACCTGTTGTCCAATTGATTAGGTGATCATAGATTTCTATGTTTTCATGACATGCTAGCCTCAATGCTATTTTGGTACTTTTTCATTAAGTAAAAATGTAAAAGTGTTGTTCGAGGGTCATGCCACCCTAGTGGTATTGACTCACTGTTGCTATTGGATTTTCGTGTTACTATAACCCTAATTCTTGGTGTAGCTGGAACCCTCCGTCGGATATTCCTTCTATCAGATCAGAACCACTACATCAAGGCCTCCGTAAGTCTCCATGAGCCTGAGATTTCCACGAGGCCGCCGAGCAAGTTGTACCCTAAAAATCCTGAAACATACTGGAACACGCCCTACTGGATAGGAAAGGGTTCAACCGGCCTTTGGAAGGGTGGAACGAGATTTTATCCGAGTTCTGCTAGTTTCATTTTGAACACGGCCTAGTCAGGGACTGCGTTCATCCTTCTATTTGAAGAGGCGGTGGATTGGTAGACCGCGTTCTATCGTGACCTAACCCCTTGACCCCGATCGCGGCCATCCTACCAGACGCGTTAAGATCGCAATCATGGGCTAGATCACATTCAAGCTCAGATTCCTGAAATCCTGTTTCTTGCGTTTGTGTTATAGATATTCGTGTCTAGTCTTAGGCATTCCATGCTATTTTTCTTGACATTCATGACCTTTTTAAGGGTCTATTCTAGAATCTTATCATTGGAAACAATCTTGAATCCTATTCCTAAGTCATTTCCCTAATGACTTACCTCTTGAGTTAAAGAGCTTGATTTATTGGAATCCTTCTAAGAGAATTCTTATTTCAACTCTTGATGCCTTGGTTACATGAGCTTGTCCTTAAAATTCTTGGCCATTAAATGAATGAATGTCTAGATTGTTATTAGATCTTGGATCCATCATTCAATGCCAGCGCACCATTAAGGGCCCAGTCTGATCCTAGGAGGAGCACTAGAAAGTACTAGTTGCCCATAGGTGTTGTAATGACAACGTGTAATATTGCACCGAAGTACTTGCTTGCGTGTTAGATCTATGGCATTCAATTCCATTTGAATTTACATGACTCTACACGACTTGATTACATGATTATACATGCGTGCTTGATATGGCCAATCACATGAAAGTTCTTGTACATGCACTTGATCTATCTCATGTTATTCTCCCTATTTTATTATTATTCCCACTCAACTCTCATCTCATCTTGCCTACTTTAGTTAAATGCCTCTTATTTCATTCAATTGCTATGTTACTCATGTTTTTCTCGTTAGTATACTAAAATTTTATTAAATTATTAATCACTTAAAGTTTGCCTGGCATAGAGATATAATTCCTAATGAGCTTTCGCTCACCTAGTTTTCTCACCATTTTTCAAGTAGCTCGAATGAGGACCTTCAATCGGACGGGGAAGAGCGTGAGTGATCATAGAGAGTTCCAGCCTAGAGGTAATGTCCTATCGTGTCCTGTCTTTTCTTTTCTTAATGTCTTAAATGGAAGTCAATGTTGAGTCAGTGTATTGTCATTAGAATGGTCAAATGGAAGGTGTTATGTAAGGTTATGTTCTCTTTTTTGTGTGTAAGTCTTTAAGTATCGATGTAATGAAACCTAGATTATTAATAAAGTTGGAGTTTTTATGGCTTAACTGTGTTATTTTTGGCTTGGTCTCTTATGGCTAATATCATGTTCTGATTGACATGAACGATATAACTGCTACGTTCTGATTTTTCGCATCAGGGCGTGACAACTGATCTTGGGGTTGGCCCAGCCAGAGTCGACGCGGATGAGCCCGAAGGCATTGGTGAAGTTGAGGGTGTATTTCCCGCAGATGAGCCCGTCTGCTCGTGGTTGCAGAGGAGGGTGGCAAAGGGATCGGCGACAGAGAGTAGCTCGGTGAGGTTGACCCAGTGCGGGCGGCAGTTGGGGTTGGGGAGGGGGAGAGGGCTGCTGAGATCTTTTGGGTTGTTGCAGGTGCAGAGATCATCAGTAGTTGATAAGCGCTTATTTGTTTATATTTATTTATATCACACATATCAATTTTTGGGCTTTAATGAAGTCAATTATGCAATTTTTCACACAATAATCTCAGTCTCACACAAAATAAAGATTTATCGATAATTAATGGTGTAGACACGCCATTCTTGACGTCTCCTGAGAAAGTCTCATATTACTATACAACGTCCCGCAACGGCTTACGCATTTTGAATCGCTCGAGTGCTTCCTTTTCTTGGGTCTTCTTCTGCCTTTTTTGGCATCCGGAATCGTCTCGTCACGGCATTCGGACGACATCAACACCAGTCGGACGCATCAAGAGGTTCCGGAATCAAGAAGGGGGTCTACCGGGCGACCGCCGACGCCTGATTTGAGGACCCGGGTGGGTCTTAATGGGGGCGTCCAGGCCCCTGGACGCCCCCATCTTTTTAATTTAATTTATTATTTTCTTAGGGCCCAAAAATAAATAAAAATATATATATTTTAATGGAGGCGTCCAGGCCCCTGGACGCCTCCATAAAAACTAATAATAATAAATATTTATAAAATGCCAGTTGGGATAAAAAACATAATAAAAAAAATATATATATTAATGGAGGCGTCCAGGCCCCTGGACGCCTCCATAAAAATAAGTATAAAAAAGTTAAAATGCCAGCCTTGGCATAAAAGACAAAATCAAAATAAAAATAACATATTTTTGGAGGCGTCCATGCCGCTGGACGCCTCCATCAAATCCATCACGGGCGCCGGCCACCGAACGACGGTCTGTCGTGTGCGAAGACGCCTCCATCAAATCCATCACAGGCGCCGGCCACCGAACGACGGTCTGTCGTGTGCGAAAAAAATCTAAAATTTGAAGACGTCCAGTCAGCTGGATGCGCCCATTTCTGAATCACGAGGCGCCGCTCACAAAACCACGCGTTGTGCCAAACCGCGTGCGGCCGTCGTCGATTTTCGGTGGATCTGTTTGAGGCGTCCGAGACCCTGGACGCCTCCACAAAAGTATTCCAAAAAAAATTATAAAAATAGAATAAAATATTATTTCGGCTCTGATGGAGGTGTCCAGGGTCCTGGACGCCTCCACCCTTCGGAGCCCTATAAATAGAGGCCCACCCCCTCAGTTCTAGGGGAGCTTAGAAGTGATCCGATAGGCTGCCGGAGCCCAGAGGCTACAGAGTCATTTTCTATCCCGTGGGTTCTTTTGTAGGTGGAGGTTCTGCCGGCTTCTCGGGTGCTCACGCTCACGAGAGGAAGGTTGTCTTCATCCATCGCGCTTCCACGTCGTCCCCACGCTGTCGGAGCTCCGCCGAATTTCACCATCGGCACATCCAATAAGCCAATTCTTTCCTTTTCTTCGTAGTTCTTTTGCATTCATCATCTTGCATCCCCTATCCCCCTTTATAAGGGCGCCTTTTCTTATACACTTCTTACATCCATCATCTCATTTCCCTCCTACTCGAGTCCGAGAGGGGTTTAAAAGATAACACCAACCAGGTGTGTGTCTTGCCATCATTTCATTATTTTTATCGCAATGATTTGAATACTACACCTCCATCTTTTTAATCCACTTGTCATTTGTTTGTCGTTGTTTTACAAGGGTAGCCGAGGAAAGCCCTCTCCGTCGGCCGGCCGGAGGGAGAGGAAGAAGCAACCCACCATCTCCCGCTCTTGAGGTAGGCGCGATCACCTTCTTATTTTGGGGTCTTTCGGCTCCTGGCGATCACATCTTTTCATCGAGGCCGCGGCGAGTCACTTCCCCAATGGCCGTTTAAATTTCCGTTCTTATATTCTCTTTATATTCTGTTATATTCTGCTCATATCATCGAGGCCGCGGCGAGTCACTTCCCCAATGGCCGTTTAAATTTTCGTCTTTATATTCTCTTTATATTCTGTCATATTCTGCTCATATTCTCGAGGCCGCGGCGAGTCACTTCCCCAATGGCCGTTTAAATTTCCGTCCTTATATTCTCTCTATATTCTGTTATATTCTGCTCATATTCTCGAGGCCGCGACGAGTCACTTCCCCAATGGCCGTTTAAATCTCTGTTCTTATATTCTCTTTTATATTCTGCTATATTCTGCTCATATTCTCGAGGCCGCGGCGAGTCACTTCCCCAATGGCCGTTTCAATTCTTATTATTTAATTTCTGCACCATCCCCGTCCCCCCCGAGGTCGCGGCGAGTCACTTCCCGCTATGGCCGTTTGAACCCCATATCTTGCTATATTATATTTGTCCCGCTCGCCCCGCCGGAGCAATCTCCCGTGGTGGCCCCTTCTCTCTTCTCTATCATCTCCGTGTTGCAGCAAAACAACAAAACAAACAAAAAGAGGAGCCCCCGCGCGCTCCGCGTCTTCTCCGTTCTTCCCCGAATCGCGTGACGTCGCTCACAGATTGGCGATCACGGTGGGACCTCTACTGCTTCCTTTCGGCTACCCTTGCAAGTTCGGCACCACCCGTGCCTCTCCACCTTCGCGCCCGCGCGCGCCCCCGTTGTGCTCACGGCAGCACCGTCAGTTTTGATTGGTTCTTTGTTTATTATATGTCTGTTATTTCTGTTGTTTTCCCACTCCATATATCCGTCAGCATTCCATTGCATACATCCATTCCTCTTTTCTATCCTTTTTTTCATTTTTTGAGGATCACCCTTTCCCGGTGAAGGAAGGACTCTCTGTTTGGGAATTCCTCTCAACGGACTAGAATCTCCTACACTGGGACCTCCGTAAGTCCTCGACATCGAAGAATCTCCTCTTCGTTCACTGGGCTGGTTGTACCATTGAAGTTCCCCGGAGTTAGTCATTTCATTCGTGGTGAGACGAGAGACCCTAGCTGACACGACGGTGAAACAAAAAACAAACTAGGGTCCCCTGTTTTGTGTGAACTTCGGATCTCGCTAAAAACACAAAAAATCATCAAAATCAAAACACAAAAAAGGCGTAAAGGCATCCACTTGTTTGATAATCTCTGCTACCTACTTGCTAGTGTATGTTTTTGCATTCTGGGAAAACTGTGAGCATGTCTCACGAGTCTTTTGAGGAGAACCACCCTAGCCGTGGTTTGTCAGCCGACCCGCGAGTCTATGCTATGGACTCGGGTCCTTCTCATGACCCCTCGCATGAGGTGCAGGTTATTGCCGGGGACACGTCCCCGCCACAGGATATCACTTCCTTACTGGGCGTCCTCGCCAACACGGAGCTTACCTCTGAACAGCTCCGGGCCTTCCAGGCCATTCTAAAAGAGAAATCTGTTTCCCCCACGCCCCAGGAGTCAACTCCGGCCATCGCACCTCTCCAAGAGTCCGTGCAGGCCATTCCATCTCCCTCATTGGCGCAAGCCATCCAGTCTCCCTCGCTTCAAAGACAAGTGAGCCAACAACCACCCTCATTCCAGTTCCCATCACAATCTCAAACTCCCGTTGTTCCCCAGACACCGCTTCAGCCGGGGCCAACTGTCGGCGGTCCGACAGCTCCCTCTCATTCCGGGTTCCCCCCTCAAGTCTCCGGGAGACAGTTTCTCCCCCAGTGGCAAGTGCCACCTTCACCTCCAGAGGAGCTCGCCCAATCGCTCCTCAATAGGTTCAATCGCATGGACGAGTAGTTTCAAAATCTGAGAAGGATGGTGGACGTGAAAGCCACCCCGGAGGTTGCTTTGCCAATCCTTCCCGTCATTCATCTTCCTCCCTCCGAAATGCCCACGTACCGCAGATACAATGGTACCGGCAACCCATTCATTCACCTCAAGGATTTCATGTATGAATCCTCCTATTGGCAAAACGATCAGAGGTCCTTGGCATACCTCTTTCGGAGATCATTGGATGGTCCCGCGCTTGAGTGGTTCTATTCTCTGGAGCCCCGCGAGGCCGAGAATTTTGAAATAGTCCAGAGAAGGTTCTTGCAGAAATATAGGGATAGGGTCGGTCCCTCACTCTCCATTACCGACCTAGTGGCCGAAAAGATGAAACCCGACGAGGATTTTGTCCGATATGCTGATAGATGGAGGTCTCTGGCGGAAAGAATAAGGGATACCCTCTCTGAGCCCGAACAAGTGAAGATGATTGTGTCTAATGCAACCCCGCAGTTCAGACATGTCCTGGCCATGAATAAACTTACTACAATGGAGGAACTCTATGAAAGGGCCCGATACATCCAAACCCAGCTAAAAGACTCCCCCATCATGAACATGTTTGAATCGCCGAAGCCCAAAGTGGTCAGAAAGACAGGCGCTGGTGTCCCGGGCGGAGCCACAGAAGGGGTCGTGACAAATGAGCAAGTCAGTGCGGTCAACAATGCCAACTATGCAGTCAACCCAAGGCCTCCACAAATGCCCCGACTTCCCCTTCAACCGGGTCCTTTCCCTCTTCATCCTCCACCCCAAAATAATCCACCCCAGGATAATATACCTCCATTACGTCAACCCCAGCAACAACAACCACAACCTCAGCAACAACAACCACCGCTTCAGTACAACCAAGTTCCACCCCCGGGGAACTATGGTCCCCAACAGCAACAAAGGAGGCCACTCGGTCCCAAGAGAGCCTACTATCCACCATTGCCGGAAACCTTAGCAGACATTTTTAATGCCCTCATGGCATCAAACCAACTCGCCCTACCCAGAGAAAGGCCCGCGTGGCCCCCCAATGTTGATACCTCCAAATACTGCGTCTACCACAGGCAGCCGGGACACAGTGGATTACTGCTTCCATTTCAAAGATTACATCCATGATATGAATGATGAACATCAAATAGATTGGGATGAGATGAGACGATACGTCGCGGCTCTCAAGGCTAGGAGACCTCATCATAGGCCACAGCAACAGTTACAACAGCAACAGCAACAGCAACCACAACAACAACAGCAGGCTCAGCAGGCCCCACAACAACAGCCCGACATGGGCATAATCCAGAATCCACTACCGGAGCACCAACAGCCCAATCATCAGGTTAACCCCATCTCCTCCTTCCCGGAAGTCGGGAGAGAGCAGGTGTGGCACCAGGAAAGTACCTCCATTCTTTATACCTCCAACCCTATCGTCATGCAACACCCTCACCTTGCCCGGGTAGCACCTCTCTCTCATCAACCCGCGTCAGTATCACCATCACCATTTCCACTACCATTACGCCCTCTCATCCGCACCCCGACCTCCTATCAACCGACACTCTCCACTACGCCTTCACACTCTCTCATCTTCTCTCACTCCCCCACTTTACCATCCACCTCTACCACATTTACCCCTACGCCTTCTAAACCCCTTATCATCCGTCAACCATACATAACCCCGTCTTTCTCCACCACATCACCACTAATGCCTTCAAAACCACTCATTAACCATCACCCACTTCAAAATCATTGCCCACTTCAAGCCCTACCCACTCCTACTTCGTCTCCACCGCCACCTTCTAGACCCCTTATCCTTCATAATCCGCGCAATATCCCCTCTACCTCCACCATGCCGCCACCTAACAAACCCCTCGTCAGAATCCCCGCTCCCGTCATCACCCCTGCTTCATCAGCCATTCCTCCACTACTACCCCTCAAACCTTTGTTAAAACCCACTGCTACCCCCACAGAGGTACAAAAGCCGCAGGCAATGGTGCTCCGGAGTGGAAGGATTTTCCACAGGGTTTTCCCCCACAACAGTCAGAATCTTGAGCAATCTCAGCCAGAGAAGGATGATGCAGAACAACCAGAAAGAGCTATCCCTGGAACACAGTATGATCTATTGAAACACCTAGATAAGACACCTGCTCGGATCTCCATCCTGGAGCTACTTCAAAGATCCACATCCCACCAGGCGGCCTTGATGGAATATCTTCAAAAAGTCATGGTTAATGAAGACCTCCCCGTGGAGAAGATTTCGACCGTCCTGACCCCAATAGACACACAACCAGCCATCATGTTTCACAACTACGAGCTCGCTCCCAAGGAAGCTCGGAAATATGCATTGTGCATTTCAATAAAAATCAATGGGGTATCCATAAACCCGTGTCTTGTGGACACGGGTGCGTCCATAAATGTAATCTCCATGAGCACTCTTCAGTTGTGTGGGATCGACGAGGAACAAATAAGACCTTCCTCGATCACGGTCACGGCCTATGACAATAGCAAAAGGCCGCCGCAGGGGATGATTATTCTGAAGGCAGAACTAGGCCCCATGGCAATTCCCACGGAATTCCATGTCCTCGACATGGACCCCACATTCAAGGCTATACTAGGTCGCCCTTACATCGAAGCCATGGACGCTGTACCTTCCACCAACCATCAGTGCATGAAGTTTCCTTACAATGGGAGAATTATTAAAGTGGTCAGTACACCTGTCCTTCACACAGTGGATGCTATCAACACCTCTCTGCCTTCTGTTTGGCCGTCTCATCGGCCCATATTGTCACTGCTGGACGTACGTGATTCATCTCATGTTCCACTAGCACCAAAGGAGCCGGTCAGGGCAACCACAACATCATGTCTCCCTTTTCACTCCAAAGGTTGGGAGATTATGAGGAACATCGGCTATCAACAGGGAAAAGGTCTGGGCGCACAGTTACAGGGTATGCTCAAACTGCCAAAGGAAATTAGGCCGAACCACAGGTTTGGCCTAGGCTTCAAAGGACTGTTCAAGGCAGATTGGAAGCCCCTCACGTGGACTCTATCAAACCACTTCAACAGAGGGCCCGTTGTTCAGATGGGAGATCAACCACGAGAAGCATATGGGGGATCACATGCTGTATATTTGGCTGAAAAATATCCGAGGATCACCAAAAGAGGCAAGGTCAAAGATCCGGAATGCGAGTGGGACAAATGGTTCGACATACGGGACATTTCCGTTGCACTGGAAAGGATGTTCTCGTCTCCGCAGCTTGAAGGACCCCCATTGATCTCCGAAATACCAGAGAATATTACCACTCTTGCCAAGGTTCCAAACTATCCTCGTCATCGCCAGAAGGACTCTGTCATCAACGGATCTTCATCCGTCCTCAACATTGCCGTCGACGGCTCATTAGCCGCCATCCTCTCCATCCACTCGTCTCAGCCTTTGCTGATATCTTCTTCCTGGGCCAGACAATTGTCTGATGATCTTCCCAGGTCCCCTTCTTTGCTTACATACCTGCGCAGGCTTTTCAACCCGCGCCAGGTCTTCAACCATGATCTACTCTATGAGCCTCACAATCCTCTAGCCATAACCCCTTTTCTCTCTCCTCCAATCTCTTTTCACTGCTTTGTCATTAAAAATGAAAACGAAAAAAAAACGTCAATTTTCAAACTCCCCAACAACACATCTTCGTTGAGGAAACCTCCTACATCTCCCACGGGTGCGTACCGCCCTGCGGACCACCCGTCCAAGGTCCGATGAGTGACCTTTTCTACCCCTCCTCTGAGGGGTCTTCTCCTGTACATTCTACATCATCCTCTTCGTCCTCCTCTTCTTCTGTAAATATTGTCAGTCAATCTAGGAATGATAGGCCAAAGGTAGTACCTAGGAAGAAATCCAAGGGTAGGCAGATCCCTCGTCGATTCCTTCTGGATTTGGCCGCCAGGTGTCAGGCCCTCCTTGCCATCCCCCAGTTGTTAGAAAATCCCATCCAGCTACCCGAAATAGAATGCGAGGGCGACTGTGCATCTGATGAAGGGTATGGAGTCTACGAGATCACGGATGAAGAATGCCCCACTGAAGATGAGGGTGAAGAATATGAGGATGCGGCGGGCGCATACGCTAGTGGAATGAGGAGATTCGACGAGCCGTCAACCGCCGTAGAAGAATCCACCAAAGAAGTCAACTTGGGAACTGAGGAAGACCCTAGGATCATCCTCATAAGTGACAACCTACCGCCTTCTGAAGAAGAGACATTAATTGAGGTTCTCAAGGAATATAAGGACACGTTTGCATGGAGCTACGAGGATATGCCGGGTCTGGATTCAACCTTGGTCGAACACCGTTTAACCCTAAAACCAGGGTCCATCTCGGTAAAACAAAGGTTAAGGCGTTTCCACCCTCAGATGGCTTTGAAAATGAAAGAAGAGGTCGATAAGCTCCACAAAGCCAGGTTCATTAGTGTCGTCCTTTATCCTCAATGGGTGGCGAACATTGTCCCGGTCATGAAAAAAGATGGGAAAGTCAGGATTTGCATAGACTTCCGGGACCTTAACCGCGCGTGTCCAAAGGATGATTTTCCCTTACCTCACATTGATGTACTGATTGATAACACGGCAGGCTATGAAACCCTCTCTTTCATGGATGGATTTTCAGGATACAATCAAATTCGTTTGGCAGAAGAGGATCAGGAAAAGACGTCATTCACTACCCCTTGGGGAACATATTGTTACGTGGTCATGCCGTTCGGATTAAAGAATGCTGGAGCTACTTACCAAAGAGCGATGATGGCCATATTTCATGACATGATGCACATATATCTGGAAGTGTATGTGGATGACTTATTGGTGAAATCAAGGACCAGGATGGAACATCCAGAAGTTTTGGCTAAGGTCTTGCAAAGGTCAAGAGAGTTCCAATTGAAAATGAACCCGAAGAAGTGTGTGTTTGGTGTGTCGTCAGGTAAATTGCTGGGGTTCATTGTGAGTAAAAGAGGGATCGAGATAGATCCCGACAAAGCTAAGGCCATCAGGGATATGCCGCCTCCCAAGAATTTGAGGGAAGTCCGAGGTTTAATCGAGAGGTTGCAGTTTATTCGTCGGTTTGTGTCCCAACATTCACAAAGGTGTAGACCTCTCTACGAGTTGACCAAGCCAGGAGTAGAATTCCACTGGAATTCTAAATGTCAGAAAGCTTTTGAAGGGTTGAAGGAATATCTGGCTAGTCCGCCCGTTCTCATCCCACCCAAACCAGAAAAACCTCTGATCATTTACGTCTCATTCTTGGATGACTCCGTGGGAGCCGTCCTCGCACAAGCTGATGAAGAAGGCAAGGAACGGGCAACCTATTACTTGTCCAAACTTCTCAATCCCTGTGAGCAGAAGTACACCGGCATGGAGAAAACCTGTGCTGCCCTCGTTTAGGTAGTGCAGAAATTGAAGCACTACTTCTTGGCTCACGAGGTCCACTTGATTTCTCGAATGAATCCTATCAAATTCCTTCTGGAGAAATCCGTCCTTACGGATAGGCTAGCACGCTGGCAAAGTTTTCTCTCTTAGTTCGACATCACCTACATCCAGCAAAAGGCGATTAAAGGCTATGCCATAGCCGAGCATCTCGCTCACCATCCTCTTCCCAAGTTCGATCCCGTCCAATCAGAGTTTCCAGATGAGGAACTAATGTCCATCAACCAATCAGATGAGCCAATGTGGACGCTATATTTTGATGGAGCTCTGAATTCTCAAGGGAGAGGAATCGGCATCGCCCTCCTGTCGCCTGAAGGCCTCACATTCCCATTGGCATACCAGCTCAAATTTCCAGTCACCAACAATATAGCCGAATATGAAGCTCTTCTAGCTGGCCTAGAACTCGCTCATTCTTTTCGTATCACTGAGTTGCGAGTCGTAGGTGATAGTCAACTCATCCTTCGCCAGGTGCTCACTAAATATCGCACTCGCGATCCCAAACTCAAGCCATACCAAAAACTCACTGCTGCCTTTGCCAAACTGTTCGCCAAACTGATCTTTGTTCATGTCCCTCGTCATCAGAATATTCTCGCCAATGCCCTCGCCTCGTTGGCATCATCCATAAGGTTCCCTCTAGGAAGATGGTTTAAGTCCATTTCCATCTATAAACTCCACGCCCCTGCAATCGATGATGCTTCCTACGTAAACATCAAAGACATGATAGCAAGGAAGATCCTGCAGGAAGATATCCTTGAGAAAAGGGAGATCATGTTGGCAGAGGTTGAAGAAGAACTGGCTGATGAAGAGAAACCATGGTTCTATGAAATTGTCAAATACTGCCAAGATCAGTCTTATCCTGAAGGGGCCACCGCAGAGGACAAGAAAGCCATAAGAAGGGTGGCTCAGAAATACACATTGGTTGGAGGTCTACTCTATAGGAGGAGCCTTACTGGTATTCTGTTAAGATGTCTTAGTGACGATGAGGTTTGGAAATGTGTAGAGGAGACACACTCGGGTGTGTGCGGTGGCCACGTGAATAGTCAGATGCTCGCCAAGAAGATCATTCGACAAGGCTTTTACTGGCCCACTATGGAGGAGGATTGTGCCATCTATGTCCGTAGGTGTGTCAAGTGTCAACTTCACGCCGATAAAATCCATTCACCATCTTCCTCACTTCATCCAATATCCTCCCCATGGCCTTTCTCCATGTGGGCATTCGACATCATTGGTCCCCTAGGTGATCCCAATTCCCTCACCAAGCAGAAATCTTTCATCCTTACTGCGACGGAATACTTCACCAAATGGGCCGAAGCTGAAGCTTACGCGAAAATCAAGGCGTCAACAGTCTGCAAGTTCATCATGAAGAACATCCTCGCCAGATTCGGCGTCCCAAGCACGATCGTCACCGACAATGGGACACAGTTCATTTCTCAGGACCTACAGGACCTCTGCAAAAGGTACGCAATTGCATTACATCATTCATCGCCTTATTACCCACAAGGTAACGGCCAAGCGGAGACCACCAATAAAACATTGCTCAAAATCATCAAAAAAACCTGCGAGTCTAGTAAGTTTTCAGACTGGCCAGAAAAGCTTATCGAAGCTCTATGGGCCTATCGCACTTCAATCCGTACCCCCACCGGGCAGACTCCATTTGCCCTTACTTATGGTATGGAAGCGGTAGTCCCGTACGAGACTCTGATCCCTTCTCTCAGGGTACAATTGGATGAGGAATTTCCCCTCGACGATCGTCGTAATTCACTCCTCGCCCAGTTGGAAGTCTTGGATGAGAAGCGACTGGCCGCTGCCGAACACGCGCGTGTGTATCAAAATAGACTCGCTCGCTTTTACCAAAAGAAAGTCGTTGAGAGAAAATTCAAAGTTGGTGAGATGGTCGTAAAAAGAATTTTTGTCAAACCTGGAGGTCCGCGTTCTAAGCTCCAACCCAATTGGGAAGGGCCATTTGTAATTCAAGCTGTGTACCCTGGCAACGCCTACAAGCTAATCAACGCCGAAGGGACCGAGTTATCCCACCCTTGGAATGGGCTTTATCTTAAGAAATACTACCCTTAGCACAAAACAAAAAAAATGATGAAAAGATAAAAAAACATCAAAAACAAAGAAATACCAAAAACCACTAAAAATACGGAAGATTCAAAATGCCGATGCCTGGCAGTCACCATGTAGTTAAGTCCCTGCATCTAACCTTCATGTTAGGATAGGGCCCATTAAGGCTTGGTAGGCACCGGGTCTTGGTTTGCCAGAACCGTGGAGATCCCTGTCCGACCACGTCGGCCTATGCTCGCTCGAAGGAAGCTAACATGTGCTCACTTATATATTTTATTCAAAAAAGTCGGTAGCATCACCTACGGTGGGGCCCCACCCAGAAGATATCCGGAAGCTGTAATCTTTATTCTTTTCTCTTCGACCCAATGAGACAGTCGGCGCCCTTAAAACGTTGAGCATGAGAAACCGAAACTCAAACCCCAAAGGCAAGAGTAGGATCCATTTCCTCGAGCATCGATCAGAGCAGGAGAAGAGGGCAGTGTCCCCGCAGGCATACGAAAAGGGAGCCCACAAACGTCAAACGACTATATCTCCCTCACAAAAAGAAATACAAAATCAAAATCAAGAGAAAAGCCTGGTCGTGACCGTCCCTGATGCAATAAACGGAACCCCTCAAAGCAAAAGTCTGAATCCACAAAAGGGGCCGTGGAATGTAAATGCCGAGATTTGGTCCGAAGCTGTCCGAAAGGAAAGAGTTAATGGGCCCTTATTCGCTCGCTAGGTTAACGGCTTTGCCGGTCCTCTCAGGAGGTTTATCCCCTACACTCTTCCTTCTCCCTCTAAAGATAAAGGTTCGATGGAGTTTCTGAAGGGTGAAAACTGCCCAGGGTCCGCGACCTTATTTTAATATACACATTTGGTTGCCTACTTTGAAAAGCAAAAGCTATCGCTACGAAAGAGTCTCCGTGTTTCTGGCTGGTCAAGACCCCTGTTTACCACCTTGATGTCTTCTTGCTTAACCTTGGGCTTAGGCCAATGCAAGCGCGTCACCTATGGGTGCGACGGCGTCTGATTCCGGGTCAGCGTCGCGCGGTTGGTCGTTAGGGTTCCAGGGTGTTCCATCTTATACCATCTAGAGTTGTGAGGAAACAGACCCGGGTCGGGCAAACCATTTACCTCAAACACCTTTTGGGTGAATCCCTGTGGTCGGAAGCGACTGGGAGCCTAAGCATGGCATGACGGTATTGTCATCAGGGTAAGTCTTAGCCGGCTAGATCATCATTCGAGGGGTCTAGAGGCCCAAATCAACCTAGATGTGCACTTAGGATACCTGGGAGGTTAGTAAGAAACCCCTGTTCTCACGTAGGTTAGGTGCCACCTGGGCGCTTGCCAGGCGTTAGCAACAAAATTTTTTTTTTTGAAATGATAATTGCAATGATAAAAATAACAAAAAAAATGGAAAAGAGAAATGTACATATTTGCAAACAAAAAAAATCTTTTTATGATAAAAGAAAAAAATATCAAATATAAAAAGGAAAACAAATCAATTTTGCATGATTACATTTGCGTGCAGCATCTCACTTTTAATACCGCTTGCATTCGTGTGCTTGCCTGTCGCATTTATCATCACTGCATCTTTCCCTTGCCTTCATTAAATAAAGGCTTGGCCCCTTGACCAGTTATCAAGGACAGTCACAGTGACCATTTGCTTATTGAGCAAGGGGCCAAGTCAGAACAGAAATTCTGATTTGTTTGTTTCAGTAATATGTGCAGGGATTCAGGCAACAGAAGCAAAGGTGAAAACCAAACAAACCAAACCTTGTGTTTTATTCCAAAAACCAAAAAAAATTACATCAAGTTCCGCCCTCTCTCTCTGCATTACTCGTCCCACTACTCTCCGGGCAAAACACTCTCAAAGGTGCTACCCAACTACGAAAAGTGGTACTCCTACCGCCCTGTACTCCTCTTCCTATCCCCGCATCCCGGCGTTGATCTACGGAAGCAGTAGAGAAGCTACCAACACAAAAGCCACGCTCTCGTGCTCTTCGGTAGCGCTCCTCACCATCTCTCAGCCACTATTCAGCAAGACCAAGGCTGATTCGGAGTTCGAATAGTTGGGCCTCCATGGCCCTTCGTTCCTCCCTTTCAGTCAATCTGTTGGCTCTTTCTCTCTCTGCGTCTCTTTCTCTCTCTGCACGTTCTCTCTCGCGGTCTTCCCTCTCCAACTGGAGAGTGATCCTCAGTTCTACGGCATCCCTAGAGGAGTCGTCATCAGAATGACGCCGCAGTTCCCTCTCCAGTTTTGCTATCCTAGCCTCCTTCTGCGCAGCTTGGGCAAGCGCTCCTTCCGTCTCCTTTTTCTGCCAAATGTACCATCTCAGATACGCGATAAGGCGTAAACCAAGAGAACCCAACACTGAAACTTTTACCTGTATACAGAGCATCCCTTCTGCCTCTACGGCACGCTGCGTGGCATGAGCAAGTTGCTCATGAAGCGAGTCAAGTTCTGAGGTGGGAATCCACAAGCTGGAAGAGGCACCACCCACTCCCATCGCTGGGGAAGCCGCGCCAATCTGGGCATGCTACGACCGCGTGAATTAGCAGCCATCATCTGGAATCTGGGGTTTTAATTAGGAACATACTGTATACCTACCAAGGCGCTCGTAGCTCCGCGGGCATCGCCCGACTGTTGTTCCATCTCTGCCAAGCGAGTTCGTAAATTCGCTATCATGGCATCCCGGACATCCTGCAGCCATACGAGTCAGCATTTCCACCAGAAAATTAAAAAAGGAGAAAGAAGAAAAGAGAAAAAGGGGAAACCTACCTCCACAAGTCCCCGGGGTTGGAGCCGCTCTGCGTACTTTATCCTATATAGACGCAAGTAGTCTTCGCTATCCCGCCCCTGTGATTCTACAATCGTGCCACCCCGTTGCCAGTCCTCATACTGTTCGGGGAATCGCACGCGCCAGTCAATGCAGGTCGCCGGTCCCCGCGTCTTTCTCCCGACACGAGGTGGCGCAGCTGAATCCACCCATTCTTGAGCCAGTCCTAAAGTCCTCATAACCAATCGTAGCCGAAGTGGCTCGATTTCATTCAGGCAGTGCATCCACAGTTCCCGTCCGAACCGGGCACGACTTGCTAGAACCCACGGCTGGTCAGCATCGACCATATCTGAGTAGGGTCTCCAGTTTACCATCGCTGCAGGGAACTCCTGTAGCTCCCGCCTTAGCACCATCAGTTGGTAGGTTAGGGGTGCCGCACTCATGATGGGTTCCCACCGCCTGGCTAGCGACACCATCGCAGGTCGCCAATGCCGAGCTCTCCCCATAGGGAGGTAATAATAGCTCCACAGCTGCTCGGCGTAGGCCATCAGAACTTTACAAAAACACAAAAAAATACAAAACAAGCAAAACCAAAAATACCTGGATGAATAGTGTGAAACCACTCACAGTCATCTCACGATCCGTTTCTTGGAATAGGCCTGCAAACAAGTGTGCCAGCATGGCGGCTCCCCAGGCATAATACCCTACTCTTTCAAGGTCTGACAGTAGCTCCAGGAAGCAACATTGGATACCGTCCCCTTTCGAGCTCAGTACCAATCTCCCCAAAAGGAAGAGGAGAAATCTCCTCAAATCTATGTTGCATCTTTCCCAGTCGTCGAAATCTATGCAGTACACGGCGCGGTATCCTATTTCTATCCTTTCCATGAACTCTTCTGAGGATTCATCGTCCCGCCGACGAGTGTCGGTGAGCCCTAATGCATCCATCAGGGACGCCCTAGCTACCGACCTATTTTTCCGACCATCCAGGTCCAGACCCAGTAACTTCTGGGCACCTTCTCTGTAGTCCGCGTAAGTGACTCCGGTCACTGCCTCGCCCTCTACCTTCAGGCTTGTGATCCGGACCACATCCTCCAAGCTGGGCACCATGTGCCCCCAGGGCATCAGGAATGCCCGGCTCACTGGGTCCCATCTCTCACACAAGGCTTGGATCAGAACTAGGTCGGGCTTGATCGGCTCGATCCGAAGAAAGGTACCAAATCCCATCACGTCTAGCCTCACCTTCTGAAAATCTGGGAGGCCCCTGTACGCTGCTACTACCAACTCCCATAAGATTTATGATTTCATCACAACCTACACATACAAGGAATGGGGGTGAGGTTTGGTCGGAAGAAAGGAAGAAAGAATGAGAAAAGGGCAAGAAAACTTGGCTTACGAGTTGAGATTGGGCCCTTTCGCTGAAGTGCCCTTCAAGGTCTGAAAGCCTCCTGGAACTACTACCACTGGACCTGCTTCTCTTCGAGGAATGGGAAGATTCGCCCTCCATCCAACTCTTAGAATTTTGAACTCCTCTCTCCCGTGAGAACTTGTGCTCCTCGAGTTAGTCTCGATATACCTGGGAAGATAAAAGGGACAAGAATTTATAGAAATGGAAGGAGTGCGGGCCAAGATTGCCTCCATCACCTATCAATGATAGCCCTCGCAATGAGGCACCGCCCAAGCGGTCCCATGTGTCGTTTCACCGCTCGCACAGGGTGATTGACTGGACGAAGAATAGGACGAATAGCCCCTATGTTGTCTAGGGATACCCTATCATGATTTGGAGGACGTCCGTAAAATTTGACATAACATCTAGGAAAAGGAACTAGGGCCGTCATTATTGACTTCGACGGCAGATTCCCGTGGAAAATGGTCACAACAAGATGCGATTCTCTGCTTGGGGCGGAGTCTCGACAGACCTATCACATGGGAACAGTGCAAAGGAGAAGAAGTGTAGGGAAGAAGGAACGCACAAAAGAACAAATAAACAGCAGAAAATCAAATCACTCCATTCATAATTCTACATAAGCTATCACAAACACTACAATCATAGAGAGGTGGCGGGTCCACTAGCTCGCCAATCCTCACCATCACTCATCTCTCTGGGCACTCTCCTCCTCTTCCCCAAGGTGAGGGTCCCTCAGAAGCCTCCGGGATCCCCGTGCAGTAGCACCTGCCTCGCCTCTGGGCGCCTGCTCCGCAGCAGTAACTCGCTGCTCCTCCCCTGGCGTGGCGAAGAAGCCACTGGCGGTAAAGCGATCGGACTGGCGGAGTCGCTCCCCGAACTCTCGCGCTCTCTCGTAGCGCGTCTCCATCCCTCCTAACCTCTGCACGACGGCCTGAAGGCCCAGCTGGAGCTCCCTCACTTGGGCCTCCAAGGCCCTCCTCTCGGTCTGATCCCGCTGTCGCTCGGACCTTCTCTCGATTTTCTCTCTCTCTGCCTCTCTCCTCATCATCTGTAGAAGAACCCTTAGCTCCAGGATGTCTGGAGAAGGCCTCTCCTCACCGCGATATCGCAGCTCCGTTACAGTCGCCACCCAGGCATCACACTCCTCTTCCGCCCGGGTCGCGCGGGCCACCGCACCGGCAAGTTGCTCCCGGAGGGAGGCAATCTCGAGAAAAGAGGCCGAAGAACTGGAAGATCCGCCAGCCACTCCCACCGTCGCTATCTGCTGGGCACGCTGGAACAAAATAAATAACGGTCGTCAGTGAAACACCAAAATCTGAAGATAAAAGTGCGGCACTCAAACTTACCAGGAGCGACAGCTCATGTTGAGCAACGGCCAGCTGCAGCTTAACCTCTGACAGTTGGGCACGCGAGCCGCCAATGCCACGCATGTCCCCAGCTTGGGGAAGCCCCGCATAACTCTCCCTCTGCCGCCGCAGGAAGTCAGCGCTATCTTGCACCAGTACACCCCCTTACTGTCCAGGGAGACGTACGGGCCAGTCCTCGAGCCTCGCCTTGCCGCGACTCTCCCTCCTGACGCGGCTCGGCTCGTCCGCACTCACCCACTCATCGGCCAGGCCCAGCGTCCTCGCCATGTCCTGCACCAAGAAAGGGGTCCCGCATCAGTCAAAAAGAACGCGTCCCCTGTCTAGGACGCATCCATCGTTTAAGTGCAACACTCGCCGAACCCTTTTCCCCCTCTCGCACGGCTTGTTTAAAAACTCAAAATGGATCAAAGAGGGGGAAAACCAAGCACTCACCAAGCCGTGTTCGCCTCCTTCCGCGCCATCGGGCCCCTCGGGGGCCCGAAGCGGCCCTTCCTCCTCCATGGACGCCGTTCCGTGCTCGGGCGCGTCCCTCCTTGGGCGAGGGGTCCCGCGTCCCTCTCCACCTTCACCATGGTCGGGGCCACCGAACTCCATCGATCAAAAGAAGAGGAAGACGGAAAGGGGGGCGAGCGAGTTTCGGCAGAAGGCGGGCTCGTTTGCGGGTAAGGCACGGAAGAAGAAAGACCACCCGTCGCTTTAAATTTGAAATCAAGGATTAAGACGCGTCCTCGCGCCTGGACGCGCCCAAAAGGGGGAAAAGGAAACAAAATCCCCCCGTGCAAAGCGTAGTTCCCCGCTGTTCAGGGCAAGGTCTCGCGGAGCGTGCCTCAAAGGACAACTCAGTGCAAAGAAGAAAGTGTGGGAGAGAGAAAAGTACACACAACACAAAAAAGCCATTTCCATTTCATATAATAGCCGAAAGTACATCATACAGTGAGAAGGGTGACGTACAAGCAACTCTCTAACTCTCACCGTCACCCTCCTGGTCATCTCCGTCCTCCCTCCTCTGACGGGGATCCCTAGGGGGCCTCTGCGACCTCTGTGAACCCTGAGAAGCCGTGCTCGCCTCTCCAGGTGGCACCATGCCAGCCTCCAAGGTACGGCGACGTTGCTCGACCGAGGAAACTAGAAAACTGCCCACAGAAAAGGAACCGGACTGACGAAGTCGCGCACCGCGCTCCTTCACCCTCTGATACCGCTCCTCACTCTCCCGAAGTCTCCCCTCCGCCGTGCCAAGACTCAGCCGGAGCTCCGACACCTGGGCCACCAGAGCTCTCCTCTCGTCCCAATCTCGATATCGCTCTGCCATCCTGTACTCCCTTTCTTTCTCCATGGTCTCCCTATCCCTCTCCCTCTCTCTCTCTAGGGTCTCCCTATCCCACTCCCTCTCTCTCTCCATGGTCTCCCTATCCCTCTCCCTCTCCTCTCTCTCTCTCACCGCCTCCCTCCTCGACAGCTCGAGGGCGATCCGCAGATCCAGCACGTCACGAGGGAGCTCCTCAGCCTCCCGTCGACGCTCCTCCTCCAGCTCCGCAATCCGGGCGTCACGCTCTGCCACCCAGGCATCGCGCTCTGCCACCCAGGCATCGCGCTCCTGCTCAGCACGAACAGCACGGGCCAGGGCCTCCCGAATCTCGGCCACCTGTCAAAGCACGCATGCACCGTAAGAGAACAGTGATAGAAGGAAAGCAGCTAGAAAAGGAGAGTCGAGGTCAGGCAAACGCTCACTCGAGCCTCGTGGTCACACTCGGCCTCTTCAGCCCGAGCCACCGCATACGCCAGCTGCTCCTGGAGGGCAGAAACCTCCGGAGGAGGGCCCCGCGAACTGGAACCCGCTCCACCAGCCATCCCGGCTGCCGCTGTCTGGTGGGCCCGCTGAAACACAGAGCGAACGACAGTTAGAGGCCAAGTATCAAAAATCCAGGTCACAAAAAATGCATCGCATAAACTCACCAAGATCTCCAACTCCTGTCGGATGGCCACCAACTGTCGCCTGGCGTCCGCCAACTGGGCCCGCAGGTCGCCGATCATGGCATCACGAGCATCCTGCATTGCACGTAAGTTAGTACCACATGCATATACATATAAAAGAGTGAAGTATTCTCATTTCACTTACCCCTGCCATACCACCAAGGAAGAGGCGGTCCCCATATGTAGCCCGGTACCGTCTCAGGTAATCAGTACTGTCCTGTACATGGGACACCACTGGGACCCCGCCCTGCTGCCAGTCCTGGTACTGTGCTGGGAAGCGCGTACGCCTGTCCACAACCTTCGCCTTCCCCTTGGTCTTCCGCCCAATGCGGGCCGGCTCTTCTACATCAACCCACTCCTGGGCCAGCCCCAACGTCCTCATAACTAGCCTCAGCCGAAGCGGCTCGATCTCGTTCAGGCAATGGACCCACACGTCCCGCCTGAAACGAGGAAGACCCGCTACAACCTAAGGCTGGCCAGCGTCGCCCATGCCCAGGTAGGGTCTCCACACCACCGGCATCACCATACATACATCATGTTAGTTACCATTCAGTCACATGCATAAACACAAAAAATCATACGCATCATACCATGGCCTCGGGATACTCGCTCAGCTCCCGACGAAGTGATGCCAGCTGGTAGCCGTGGGGTGCTGCAACCACGACCGGCCTCCACCGCCGCGCCAGAGGCACGGCCCTCCTGTTCCCATGCCTAGCCCTCCCCATCGGGAAATAGTAATAGCTCCACACCTGCATCCATCATACATCATTAGTACAATAATTGCATATTTAACTGTGAAAATGCATAAATAAATTGTGTACCTGGAGGAAAGGTGCGAAGCCGCTGACTGTCGTCTCCTTCTCCGAAGTTTGGGAGAGATCAGCAATCAAATGGGCAAGCAGAGCCGCTCCCCACGCATAGTGTCCCACTCTGTCCAGATCCGCCAAGATCCCGAGGAAACGGCAGTGGATGCCATCCCCCTTCGTCCCCAGTAGAAGGCGGCCCAGGAAGAAGAAAAGAAACCTCCGAAGATCTAGGTCCACCAGCTCCCTCTCGCTCGGATCCTGGGTGAAAGCTGCACGAGCATCCCCCTCTAGTCGAGCCAAGAACTCCGCTCCAGTCTCGCTAACCCGCTGGCGCGGGTCGACGAATCCGAGCGCCTCCATGATCTCCACTCGACCCACTACCCTGCTGTCTCTATCAGTCACACTCGTCTCCAACCACAGCAGGTCCAGGGCGCTCTCTCGGTAGTCGGGGTAGGTGACCCCGCTGACTGCCTCTCCGTCAACTCGTAGCCCGGTGATCTGAGCCACGTCCTCCAGCGTCGGCACCATGTGCCCCCAGGGCATCAGAAACGCCCGGCTCGGTGCGTGCCACCGCTCCCTCAGTGCCTGGATAAGAGGAAGGTCGAGCCAGAAGGGCTCGATCCTAAGGAAAGCTCCAAAGCCCATGGCGTCCACACGCGCCCTCTGGAAATCCGGCAGCCCACGGTATGCTGCCACCACCAGGGACCAGCTAATCCGACCCTTCATCACGCCCTGCAAACCACAAAACCAACAAAGAACACATCAGCATCATGAACAGTAATAAACAATAACACTGTATATATACTACTTATTCTTTTTATTTTTACTTTTTTTAAAATATTTATATTTTCTTGTGGAGCGTCCAACGCCCTGGACGCTTCCTTCCAATTTACTTTTTTTCTTTTTTAGAAAAAATCCAAAAACCCAAAACAAAATTTATTAATAATATGTATATTTTTATGGAGGCGTCCAGGGCCTAAGACGCCTCCTTATTTTTTAATTTTATTTTTATTATTTACG